>JAWPHD010005320.1:0-166127 GCA_037043455.1 Cyrtodaria siliqua | reverse complement strand
GTCAGATTTGAACATGTCCTGTTCTGCTTCCTTTTAGGGTATTTATATTCATTCATTCATAACCTTTCCTTATTCAAAATGAATCCGTACGGAACTCTATTATGCTCCGGATAAGATTTTTCAAAAAGGGGAGATAATTAAAAAAAGTAGTGAAGCTAGAGTTATGGTTCCTATGAACTGCACTCCGTCTCATTATCCTTATCATTCACAGGAACTTTAATCAAGCATACTTTTTGAGTTATGCTCCGGACAAAAAGCGCATGGACGCACATACGGACGGACGGAAAAAGCGGTGACTATATGCTCCCCCATAATAAACAATCTAGTGTTTTTTTTAGTTACAATATATCTTATATCAAAAACTAAGGTAATAGTAAATGAAAAGAAAAAAACTGTGATGGGGCCTCAATATAATGTCTCTGTGGTAATCAGTCAGCGAGAAGTAAGCAGTTAAAAAGCATGCTATCCATGACTTTTCAACGACTACAATCAGCTGGGAAATGTGTCTTTTAAATAAACATTATATTGTGGCTGATTTCTGACAGTTTCGTTAATTCTTTCTTTCTGGGCGAAATAACGACAGAACGAAATGACGAAACATATGGTTGCGTGTTTTCGGGGATAAAGTTTTTGAATGGTGAGTTTCGTACATTTCCATAGTTTGCCATAATTCATGCTACGAACTTCAAGTGGTAAACAAATGCATATTCCATTGGAATGTATGTCTCTAATAACCTCATGTTTATCCTATAATCAATGTATTTCTGAAACTGGAGCCGACCTTCTATTTTTCATTGTAATTGTTGTTCGTTGTTGACTGTGTTCGGTGAATCTACGTTAAACTTATCTGTTCGACTTGAAAGCATGCTGTTAGTTTAAACTTATTTATTTTACATCGATTGTAACGAAAGCTCTATGAACTTATTTGAATCACTCTCGATGTCGATGCCGAAGACTACCATACAGTCTAGACTAACATACAGTCTAGACTACCATACAGTATACAGTCTAGACTACCATACAGTCTAGACTACCATACAGTCTAGATTACCATACAGTATACAGTCTAGTCTACCATACAGTCTAGACTACCATACATTCTAGACTACCATACAGTCTAGATTACCATACAGTATACAGTCTAGTCTACCATACAGTCTAGACTACCATACATGCTAGACTACCATACAGTCTAGACTATCATACAGTATACAGTCTAGACTACCAGACAGTCTAGACTACCATACAGTCAAGAATACCATACAGTATACAGTCTAGACTACCATACAGTCTAGTCTACCGTACAGTCTAGACTACCGTACAGTCTAGACTATCGTACAGTCAAGACAACCGTACAGTCTGGACTTCCGTACAGTCTAGACTACCGTACAGTCTAGCTACCATATAGTCTAGATTACCGTACAGTCTAGTCTACCGTACAGTCTAGACTACCGTACAGTCTAGACTATCGTACAGTCCAGACAACCGTACAGTCTGGACTACCGTACAATCTAGACTACCGTACAGTCTAGCTACCGTACAGTCTAGACTACCGTACAGTCCGGACTACCGTACAGTCTAGACTACCGTACAGTCCAGACTACCATACAGTCTATACCACCATACAGTTTAGACCAACATACAGTCTAGACAACCACACAGTCTAGACCACCACACAGTCTAGATTAGAGGGCTGGCGTGGCGCAGTCGGTAGCGCGGCGGATTTGTAACCGGAGGCCCCGGGTTCAGTCCTCCGTGGTGCCACTGAGTTCCGTCGGTGTGTTCTTGGGCAAGACACTTTCCCTTAGCCCCGTCCGTCGGATGGGGACGTAAACCGGGCGGTCCCGTGTATCGGTCTATCCTCCGAGCACGTTAAAGAACCATAGGAATCTGTTCGATAATAAGAGTAGGGCAGGTTCCCGGATTCCTATGTATCCTTCCCCTCTCTCTGGGGCGGCTCTAAATAACCTATACTGTGTTGAAGAGCCGTTAAACAACATTCAATTCTGTCTAGATTACCACATAGTCTAGACTACCATACAGTCTAGACCACCATTCAGTGTATAACACCATACAGTCAAGACTACCATACAGTCTATACATACAGTCTAGACCACGTTACAGTCTAGACATACAGTCTAGACTACAATTCAGTCTGGACTACCATACAGTCTAGACATAGAGTATAGACCACCATACAGTCTAGACATACAGTCTAGACCACCATACAGTTTAGACCACCATACAGTCTAGACTACCATACAGTCTAGACCACCATACAGTCTAGAGTAACATACAGTCTAGACTACCATACAGTCTAGACTACCATAAAGTCTAGAATACCATACAGTCTAGACTACCATACAGTTTAGAGGAGTACCATACAGTTTAGACTACCATACAGTCTAGACCACCATACAGTCTAGAGTAACATACAGTCTAGACTACCATACAGTCTAGACTACCATAAAGTCTAGAATACCATACAGTCTAGACTACCATACAGTTTAGAGGAGTACCATACAGTTTAGACTACCATACAGTTTAGACTACCATACAGTCAAGTCTAGATTACCATACAGTCTAGACTACCATACAGTCTAGACCACCATACAGACTAGACATACAGTCTAGACTACAATACAATCTAGACCACCATACAGTGTAGACCATCATACAGTCTAGACCTCCATACAGTCTAGACCAACATACAGTGTAGACCACCATACAGTCTAGACCACCATACAATCTAGACCACCATACAGTCTAGACCTCCACACAGTTTTGAAAACCACAGAGTCTAGACTACCAAACAGTCTAGACCACCATACTGTCTAGACCACAATACAGTCTAGAAAACCACACAGTCTAGACCACCATACAGTCTAGACTACCATACAGTCTAGACCACCATACAATCTAGACCACCATACTGTCTAGACTACCATACAGTCTAGAGTACCACACAGTCTAGACCACCATACAGTCTAGACCACCATACAGTCTAGACCACCATACAGTATAGACCACCATACAGTATAGACCACCATACAGTCTAGACTACCGACTACCACACAGTCTAGACTACCGACTACCACACAGTCTAGACTACCGACTACCCACACAGTCTAGACTACCGACTACCACACAGTCTAGACTACCGACTACCACACAGTCTAGAATACCATACAAACAGTCTAGACACCATACAGTATAGACCACCATACAGTCTAGACCACCATACAGTGTTGAAAACCACACAGTCTAGACTACCGACTACCACACAGTCTAGACTACCGTCTACCACACAGTCTAGACTACCACACAGTCTAGACCACCACACAGTCTAGACCACCATACAGTCTAGACCACCATATCGTCCAGACCACCAAACAGTATAGAAAACCACACAGTCTAGACTACCACACAGTCTAGACCACCACACAGTCTAGGCCACCACACAGTCTAGACCACCACACAGTCTAGACCACCATACAGTCTAGATCGTCATACAGTCTAGACTACCATGCAGTCTAGACTACCATACAGTCTAGACTACCTAGACTACCATACAGCCTAGACTACATAGACTACCATACAATCTAGACTACCTAGACTACCATACAGTCTAGACTACCATACAGCCTAGACTACCTAGACTACCATACAGCCTAGACTACCATACAGTCTAGACTACCTAGACTACCATACAGCCTAGACTTCCATACAGTCTAGACTACCTAGACTACCATACAGTCTATACTACCATACAGTCTAGACTACCATACAGTCTAGACTACCTAGACTACCATACAGCCTAGACTACCATACAGTCTAGACTACCTAGACCACCATACAGCCCAGACTACCTAGACTACCATACAGTCTAGACTACCTAGACTACAATACAGCCTAGACTTCCATACAGTCTAGACCACCATACAGTCTAGACTACATAGACTACCATACAACATAGACTACCTAGACTACCATACATCCTAGACTACCTAGACTACCATACATCCTAGACTACCATACAGCTTAGACTACCTAGACTACCATACAGTCTAGACTACCATACAGTCTAGACTACCTAGACTACCATACAGCCTAGACAACCTAGACTACCATACAGCCTAGACTACCATACAGTCTAGACTACATAGACTACGATACAGCCTAGACTACCATACAGTCAAGACTACCATACAGTCTAGACTACCATACAGTCGAGACTACCATACAGTCTAGACTACCATACAGTCTAGACTACCTAGACTACCATATAGCCTAGACTACCATACAGTCTAGACTACCATACAGTCTAGACTACCTAGACTACCATACAGCCTAGACTACCATACAGTCTAGACTACCTAGACTACCATACAATTTAGACTACCATACAGCCTAGACTACCATACAGTCTAGACTACCTAGACTACCATACAGTCTTTACTACCATACTGTCTAGACTACCTAGACTACCATACAGCCTAGACTACGATACAGTCTAGACTACCTAGACTACGATACAGTCTAGACTACCTAGACTACCATACAACCTAGACTACCTAGACTACCATACAGTCTAGACTACCTAAACTACCATACAGTCTAGACTACCTAGACTACCATACAGTCTAGACTACCTAGACTACCATACAGCCTAGACTACATAGACTACCCTACTGCCTAGACTAACTAGACTACCATACAGTCTAGACCACCATACAGTCTAGACTACCTAGACTACCATACAACCTAGACTACCTAGACTACCATACAGCATAGACTACCATACAGTCTAGACCACCATACAGTCTAGACTACCTAGACTACCATACAGTCTAGACTACCTAGATAACCATACAGCCTAAACTAACTAGACCTCCACACAGCCTAGACTACCTACACTACCATACAGTCTAGACTACCATACAGTATAGACTACCATACAGTCTAGACCACCATACAGTAGTGTATAAACCACCAAACAGTCTAGACTACCGACTTCCATACAGTCTAGACTACTATACAGTCTAGAGTACCATACAGTGTAGACTACCATACAGGCTAGAGTACCATACAGCTCATACAGTCTAGACCACCATACAGTCTAGACTACCATACAGTCTAGACTACCATACAGTCTAGACCACCACACAGTCTAGACTACCATACAGTCTAGACTACCATACAATCTAGACTACCATACAGTCTAGACCTCCATACAGTCTAGATCACCATAGAGTAGTGTATAGACCACCATACAGTCTAGACTACCTAGACTACCATACAGTCTAGACTACCATACAGTCTAGACTACCTAGACTAACATACAGCCTAGACTACCTAGACTACCATACAACCTAGACTACCTAGACTACCATACAGCCTAGACTACCTAGACTACCATACAGTCTAGACTACCTAGACTACCATACAGTCTAGACTACATAGACTTACATACAGCCTAGACTACCTAGACCACCATACAGCCTACACTACCTAGACTACCATACAGTCTAGACCACCATACAGTCTAGACTACCTAGACTACCATACAAACTAGACTACCTAGACTACCATACAGCCTAGACTACCATACATTCTAGACCACCATACAGTCTAGACTACCTAGACTACCATACAGCCTAGACTACCATACAGTCCAGACTACCTAGACTACCATACAGTCTAGACTACCTAGACTACCAGACAGTCTAGACTACCTAGACTACCATACAGCCTAGACTACCTAGACTACCATACAGCCTAGACTACCTAGACTACCATACAGTCTAGACTACCATACAGTATAGACTACCATACAGTCTAGACCACCATACAATAGTGTATAGACCACCAAACAGTCTAGACTACCGACTTCCATACAGTCTAGACTACCTTACAGTCTAGAGTACCATACAGTCTAGACTACCATACAGGCTAGACTACCGACTTCCATACAGTCTAGACTACCATACAGTCTAGAGTACCATACAGTCTAGACTACCATACAGGCTAGAGTACCATACAGTTCATAAAGTCTAGACCACCATACAGTCTAGACTACCATACAGGCTAGAGTACCATACAGTTCATAAAGTCTAGACCACCAAACAGTCTAGACTACCGACTTCCATACAGTCTAGACTACCATACAGTCTAGAGTACCATACAGTCTAGACTACCATACAGGCTAGAGTACCATACAGTTCATAAAGTCTAGACCACCATACAGTCTAGACTACCATACAGTCTAGACTACCATACAGTCTAGACCACCTCACAGTCTAGACTACCATACAGTCTAGACTACCATACAATCTAGACTACCATACAGTCTAGACCTCCATACAGTCTAGACCACCATACAGTAGTGTATAGACCACCATACAGTCTAGACTACCGACTACCATACAGTCTAGACTATCATACAGTCTAGACAACCATACAGTTTAGACTACCATACAGTCTAGACTCAAATACTATTACCATACAGTCTAGGCCACTATACAGTCTAGACTACCATAGAGTCTATACTACCATACAGTCTAGACCACCGTACAGTCTAGGCACCATACAGTATATACTACCATACAGTCTAGACTACCATACAGTCTAGACTACCATACAGGCTAGTCCACCATACAGTCTAGACCACCATACATTCTAGGCCACCATACAGTCTAGCCTACCATACAGTCTAGACTACCATACAGGCTAGTCTACCATAAGTCTAGACCACCATACAGTCTAGGCCACCATACAGTCTAGGCCACCATACAGTCTAGGCTACCATACAGTCTATACCACCATAGTCTAGACCACCATACAGTCTTGGCCACCATACAGTCTAGGCTACCATACAGTCTAGGCTACCATACAGTCTAGATTACAATACAGTCTAGGTTACCATACAGTCTAGACTACCATACAGTCTATACTAACATACAGTCTAGACTATCATACAATCTAGAGTACCATACAGTCTAGACTACCATACAGGCTAGAGTACCATACAGTTCATAAAGTCTAGACCACCATACAGTCTAGACTACCATACAGGCTAGAGTACCATACAGTTCATAAAGTCTAGACCACCAAACAGTCTAGACTACCGACTTCCATACAGTCTAGACTACCATACAGTCTAGAGTACCATACAGTCTAGACTACCATACAGGCTAGAGTACCATACAGTTCATAAAGTCTAGACCACCATACAGTCTAGACTACCATACAGTCTAGACTACCATACAGTCTAGACCACCTCACAGTCTAGACTACCATACAGTCTAGACTACCATACAATCTAGACTACCATACAGTCTAGACCTCCATACAGTCTAGACCACCATACAGTAGTGTATAGACCACCATACAGTCTAGACTACCGACTACCATACAGTCTAGACTATCATACAGTCTAGACAACCATACAGTTTAGACTACCATACAGTCTAGACTCAAATACTATTACCATACAGTCTAGGCCACTATACAGTCTAGACTACCATAGAGTCTATACTACCATACAGTCTAGACCACCGTACAGTCTAGGCACCATACAGTATATACTACCATACAGTCTAGACTACCATACAGTCTAGACTACCATACAGGCTAGTCCACCATACAGTCTAGACCACCATACATTCTAGGCCACCATACAGTCTAGCCTACCATACAGTCTAGACTACCATACAGGCTAGTCTACCATAAGTCTAGACCACCATACAGTCTAGGCCACCATACAGTCTAGGCCACCATACAGTCTAGGCTACCATACAGTCTATACCACCATACAGTCTAGACCACCATACAGTCTTGGCCACCATACAGTCTAGGCTACCATACAGTCTAGGCTACCATACAGTCTAGATTACAATACAGTCTAGGTTACCATACAGTCTAGACTACCATACAGTCTATACTAACATACAGTCTAGACTATCATACAATCTAGACTACCATACAGTCAAGACTACCATACAATCTAGGCCACCATACAGTGTAGGCCACCATACTGTCTAGACTACCATACAGTCTAGACTACAATACAGTCTAGGCCACCATACAGTCTATACTACAATACAGTCTATACTACCAAACAGTCTAGACCACCATACAGTCTAGGCGACCATACAGTCTAGACCACCATACAGTCTATACTACCATACAGTCTAGACTACCATACAGTCTAGACTACCATACAGGCTAGTCTACCATACAGACTAGTCTACCATACCATTCAGTCTACACTACCATACAGTCTAGACTACCATACAGACTAATCTACCATACCATACAGTCTAGACTACCATACAGTATAGACTACCATTCAGGCTAGTCTACCATACCGTACAGTCTAGACTACCATACATTCTAGACTACCATACAGTTTAGACCACCATACAGTCTAGACATACAGTCTTGACTACCATACAGTCTAGACTACCATACTATTACCATACAGTCTAGACTACCATACAGTCTGGACTAACATACCATACAGTCTAGACTACCTTACAGTCTAGACTGCCATACAGTCTAGACTACCATACAGTCTAGACCACTATACACTCTAGACTACCATACAGTCTAGACCACCATACAGTCTAGACCAGCATACAGTAGTGTATAGAGCACCATACAGTCTAGACTACTGACTACCATACAGTTTAGACTATCATACAGTCTAGGCTACCATACAGTATAGACTACCATACAGTCTAGACTACCATACTATTACCATACAGTCTATGCCACCATACAGTCTATACTACCATACAGTCTAGACTACCATACAGGCTAGTCTACCGTACCATACATTCTACACTACCATACAGTCTATACTACCATACAGTCTAGACTACCATACAGACTAGTATACCATACCATACACTCTAGACTACCATACAGTCTAGACTATTATACAGGCTAGTCTACCATACCATACAGTCTAGACTACCATACATTCTAGACTACCATACAGGCTAGTCTACCATACAGTTTAGACCACCATACAGCCTTGACATACAGTCTTGACTACCATACAGTCTAGACTACCATACTATTACCATACAGTCTAGACTACCATACAGTCTGGACTATACTACCATACAGTCTAGACTACCATACAGTCTAGACTACCATACAGGCTAGTCCACCATACAGTCTAGACCACCATACACTCTAGGCCACCATACAGTCTAGCCTACCATACAGTCTAGACTACCATACAGGCTAGTCTACCATAAGTCTAGACCACCATACAGTCTAGGCCACCATACAGTCTAGGCCACCATACAGTCTAGGCTACCATACAGTCTATACCACCATACAGTCTAGACCTCCATACAGTCTAGACTACCATACAGTAGTGTATAGACTACCATATAGTCTAGACTACCATACAGTCAAGACCTCCATACAGTCTAGACCACTATACAGTCTAGATCACCATACAGTCTAGACCTCCATATAGTCTAGACTACCATACAGTCTAGACTACCATACAGTAGTGTATAGACTACCATATAGTCTAGACCTCCATACAGTCTAGACCTCCATACAGTCTAGACCACAATACAGTCTAGATCACCATACAGTCTAGACCTCCATACAGTATAGACTACCATACAGTCTAAACCTCCGTACAGTCTAGACCACCATGCAGTCTAGACCTCCATACAGTCTAGACTACCATACAGTCTAGACTACCATACAATAGTGTTTAGACTGCCATACAGTCTAGACTACCATACAGTCTAGACTTCCATACAGTCTAGACTACCGTACAATCTAGACTACCTAGACTATCATACAGTCTAGACTACCATACAGTATACAGTCTAGACTACCATACACTACCATACAGTCTAGACTACCATACAGTCTAGACTACCATATGGTCTAGACTACCATACAGTCTAGACCACCATACAGTCTAGACCACCATACAGTCTAGACTACCATACAGTAGTGTATAGACTACCATACAGTCTAGACTACCATACAGGCTAGACTTCCTAGACTACCATACATTCTAGACTACCTAGACTACCATACAGTCTAGACTACCATACAGTAGTGTATAGACTACCATACAGTCTAGACAACCATACAGTCTAGACTACCATACAGTCTAGACTACCATACAGTCTAGACTACCATACAGTAGTGTATAGACAACCATACAGTCTAGACTACCATACAGTCTAGACTTCCATACAGTCTGGACTATCATACCATACAGTCTAGACCGCCTTACAGTCTAGACCACCATACAGTCTAGACTACCATACAGTCTAGACTACCGTACAGACTAGACTACCATACAGTCTAGACTACCACACAGTATAGACTACCATACAGTCTAGACTACCATACAGTCTATGCCACAATACAGTCTAGACTACCATACAGTAATGTATAGACTACCATTCAGTCTAGACTACCATACAGTCTATGCCACCATACAGTCTAGACCACCATACAGTCAAGACTACCATACAGTAGTGTATAGACTACCATACAGTCTAGACTACCATACAGTCTAGACCTCCATACATTCTAGACCTCCATATAGTCTAGACTACCATACAATCTAGACTACCATACAGTCTAGACTACCATACAGTAGTGTATAGACTACCATATAGTCTAGACCTCCATACAGTCTAGACCTCCATACAGTCTAGACCACTATACAGTCTAGATCACCATACAGTCTAGACCTCCATACAGTATAGACTACCATACAGTCTAAACCTCCATACAGTCTAGACCACCATGCAGTCTAGACCTCCATACAGTCTAGACTACCATACAGTCTAGACTACCATACAGTAGTGTATAGACTACCATATAGTCTAGACTACCATACAGTCTAGACTACCATACAGTCTAGACTACCATACAATAGTGTTTAGACTGCCATACAGTCTAGACTACCATACAGTCTAGACTTCCATACAGTCTAGACTACCGTACAATCTAGACTACCTAGACTATCATACAGTCTAGACTACCATACAGTATACAGTCTAGACTACCATACACTACCATACAGTCTAGACTACCATACAGTCTAGACTACCATATGGTCTAGACTACCATACAGTCTAGACCACCATACAGTCTAGACCACACTACAGTCTAGACTACCATACAGTAGTGTATAGACTACCATACAGTCTAGACTACCATACAGGCTAGACTTCCTAGACTACCATACATTCTAGACTACCTAGACTACCATACAGTCTAGACTACCATACAGTAGTGTATAGAATACCATACAGTCTAGACAACCATACAGTCTAGACTACCATACAGTCTAGACTACCATACAGTAGTGTATAGACAACCATACAGTCTAGACTACCATACAGTCTAGACTTCCATACAGTCTGGACTACCATACAGTAGTGTATAGACTACCATACAGTCTAGACTACCATACAGTAGTGTATAGACAACCATACAGTCTAGACTACCATACAGTCTAGACTTCCATACAGTCTGGACTACCATACAGTAGTGTATAGACTACCATACAGTCTAGACTACCATACAGTAGTGTATATACTACCATACAGTCTAGACTACCATACAGTCTAGACTTCCTAGACTACCATACATTCTAGACTACCTAGACTGCCATACAGTCTAGACTACCATACAGTCTAGACTACCATACAGTAGTGTATAGACTACCATACAGTATACAGTCTAGACTACCATATATTCTAGACTACCATACAGGCTAGAGTACCATACAGCTCATACAGTCTAGACCACCATACAGTCTAGACTACCATACAGTCTAGACCACCATACAGTCTAGACCACCACACAGTCTAGACTACCATACAGTCTAGACTACCATACAATCTAGACTACCATACAGTCTAGACCTCCATACAGTCTAGACCACCATACAGTAGTGTATAGACCACCATACAGTCTAGACTACCTAGACTACCATACAGTCTAGACTACCATACAGTCTAGACTACCTAGACTAACATACAGCCTAGACTACCTAGACTACCTAGACTACCATACAGTCTAGACTACCTAGACTACCATACATCCTAGACTACCTAGACTATGATACAGTCTAGACTACCTAGACTACCATACAGTCTAGACTACCTAGACTTACATACAGCCTAGACTACCTAGACCACCATACAGCCTAGACTACCTAGACTACCATACAGTCTAGACCACCATACAGTCTAGACTACCTAGACTACCATACAACCTAGACTACCTAGACTACCATACAGCCTAGACTACCATACATTCTAGACCACCATACAGTCTAGACTACCTAGACTACCATACAGCCTAGACTACCATACCTCCAGACTACCTAGACTACCATACAGTCTAGACTACCTAGACTACCATACAGCCTAGACTACCTAGACTACCATACAGTCTAGACTACCATACAGTATAGACTACCATACATTCTAGACTACCATACAGGCTAGTCTACCATACAATTTAGACCACCATACAGCCTTGACATACAGTCTTGACTACCATACAGTCTAGACTACCATACTATTACCATACAGTCTAGACTACCATACAGTCTGGACTACCATACCATACAGTCTAGACTGCCTTACAGTCTAGACCACCATACAGTCTAGACTACCATACAGTCTAGACTACCATACAGACTAGACTACCATACAGTCTAGACTACCATACAGTATAGACTACAATACAGTATAGACTACCACACAGTCTAGACTACCATACAGTAGTGTATAGACTACCATACAGTCTAGACTACCATACAGTAATGTATAGACTACCATACAGTCTAGACTACCATACAGTCTATGTCACCATACAGTCTAGACTACCATACAGTCAAGACTACCATACAGTAGTGTATAGACTACCATACAGTCTAGACTACCATACAGTCTAGACCTCCATACATTCTAGACCTCCATATAGTCTAGACTACCATACAATCTAGACTACCATACAGTCTAGACTACCATACAGTAGTGTATAGACTACCATATAGTCTAGACCTCCATACAGTCTAGACCTCCATACAGTCTAGACCACTATACAGTCTAGACCACCATACAGTCTAGACCTCCATACAGTATAGACTACCATACAGTCTAAACCTCCATACAGTCTAGACCACCATGCAGTCTAGACCTCTATACAGTCTAGACCTCCATACAGTATAGACTACCATACAGTCTAAACCTCCATACAGTCTAGACCACCATGCAGTCTAGACCTCCATACAGTCTAGACTACCATACAGTAGTGTATAGACTACCATACAGTCTAGACTACCATACAGTCTAGACTACCATACAATAGTGTATAGACTGCCATACAGTCTAGACTACCATACAGTCTAGACTACCACACAGTATAGACTACCATACAGTCTAGACTACCATACAGTCTATGCCACAATACAGTCTAGACTACCATACAGTAATGTATAGACTACCATTCAGTCTAGACTACCATACAGTCTATGCCACCATACAGTCTAGACCACCATACAGTCAAGACTACCATACAGTAGTGTATAGACTACCATACAGTCTAGACTACCATACAGTCTAGACCTCCATACATTCTAGACCTCCATATAGTCTAGACTACCATACAATCTAGACTACCATACAGTCTAGACTACCATACAGTAGTGTATAGACTACCATATAGTCTAGACCTCCATACAGTCTAGACCTCCATACAGTCTAGACCACTATACAGTCTAGATCACCATACAGTCTAGACCTCCATACAGTATAGACTACCATACAGTCTAAACCTCCATACAGTCTAGACCACCATGCAGTCTAGACCTCCATACAGTCTAGACTACCATACAGTCTAGACTACCATACAGTAGTGTATAGACTACCATATAGTCTAGACTACCATACAGTCTAGACTACCATACAGTCTAGACTACCATACAGTAGTGTTTAGACTGCCATACAGTCTAGACTACCATACAGTCTAGACTTCCATACAGTCTAGACTACCGTACAATCTAGACTACCTAGACTATCATACAGTCTAGACTACCATACAGTATACAGTCTAGACTACCATACACTACCATACAGTCTAGACTACCATACAGTCTAGACTACCATATGGTCTAGACTACCATACAGTCTAGACCACCATACAGTCTAGACCACCATACAGTCTAGACTTCCATACAGTAGTGTATAGACTACCATACAGTCTAGACTACCATACAGGCTAGACTTCCTAGACTACCATACATTCTAGACTACCTAGACTACCATACAGTCTAGACTACCATACAGTAGTGTATAGACTACCATACAGTCTAGACAACCATACAGTCTAGACTACCATACAGTCTAGACTACCATACAGTAGTGTATAGACAACCATACAGTCTAGACTACCATACAGTCTAGACTTCCATACAGTCTGCACTACCATACAGTAGTGTATAGACTACCATACAGTCTAGACTACCATACAGTAGTGTATATACTACCATACAGTCTAGACTACCATACAGTCTAGACTTCCTAGACTACCATACATTCTAGACTACCTAGACTGCAATACAGTCTAGACTACCATACAGTCTAGACTACCATACAGTAGTGTATAGACTACCATACAGTATACAGTCTAGACTACCATACAGTCTAGACCACCATACAGTCTAGACCACCATACAGTCTAGACTACCATACAGTAGTGTATAGACTACCATACAGTCTAGACTACCATACAGGCTAGACTTCCTAGACTACCATACATTCTAGACTACCTAGACTACCATACAGTCTAGACTACCATACAGTAGTGTATAGACTACCATACAGTCTAGACAACCATACAGTCTAGACTACCATACAGTCTAGACTACCATACAGTAGTGTATAGTCAACCATACAGTCTAGACTACCATACAGTCTAGACTTCCATACAGTCTGCACTACCATACAGTAGTGTATAGACTACCATACAGTCTAGACTACCATACAGTAGTGTATATACTACCATACAGTCTAGACTACCATACAGTCTAGACTTCCTAGACTACCATACATTCTAGACTACCTAGACTGCCATACAGTCTAGACTACCATACAGTCTAGACTACCATACAGTAGTGTATAGACTACCATACAGTATACAGTCTAGACTACCGTATAGTCTAGACTACCATACAGGCTAGAGTACCATACAGCTCATACAGTCTAGACCACCATACAGTCTAGACTACCATACAGTCTAGACCACCATACAGTCTAGACCACCACACAGTCTAGACTACCATACAGTCTAGACTACCATACAATCTAGACTACCATACAGTCTAGACCTCCATACAGTCTAGACCACCATACAGTAGTGTATAGACCACCATACAGTCTAAACTACCTAGACTACCATACAGTCTAGACTACCATACAGTCTAGACTACCTAGACTAACATACAGCCTAGACTACCTAGACTACCTAGACTACCATACAGTCTAGACTATCTAGACTACCATACATCCTAGACTACCTAGACTATGATACAGTCTAGACTACCTAGACTACCATACAGTCTAGACTACCTAGACTTACATACAGCCTAGACTACCTAGACCACCATACAGCCTAGACTACCTAGACTACCATACAGTCTAGACCACCATACAGTCTAGACTACCTAGACTACCATACAACCTAGACTACCTAGACTACCATACAGCCTAGACTACCATACATTCTAGACTACCTAGACTACCATACAGTCTAGACTACCATACTGTAGTGTATAGACTACCATACAGTCTAGACTACCATACAGTCTAGACTACCATACAGTCTAGACCTCCATACAGTAGTGTATAGACTACCATACAGTCTAGACTACCATACAGTAGTGTATATACTACCATACAGTCTAGACTACCATACAGTCTAGACTTCCTAGACTACCATACATTCTAGACTACCTAGACTGCCATACAGTCTAGACTACCATACAGTCTAGACTACCATACAGTAGTGTATAGACTACCATACAGTATACAGTCTAGACTACCATATAGTCTAGACTACCATACAGTCTAGACTACCATAGAGTCTCACCCTGAACATGTTATCTGTAGTAGGCCTCATTGGGGGTGTAGATAAATAAAAATTATATGGTTGTATTAAGGATGTTGACTGGACAAGTTTTGACATTTTCAAGTCTAAGAGTTTTATTTTTAAATCATAGTTTTATTTGGCAAAGAATTGTTTCATTTCTGTTTGCATTCTAGAAGATATGGATATACTGTAGGATTTGAGATGTAACTGTAGGATTTAAGATGGTAACATATCATTTTAAGCATTTTTTTTCCCATATTGTTTCCGTCATTTGCGATCAATTTTTTTTATCAACAAAATAGGGGGTATACGTAGCTCTGAGTGAAATTTAGCCTTTTGCTAGAGGAAAATTAAGATTTCATTTGGGGAATACATATATAAAAGTAGATACTGAGCTAGTTTTATATTCGATCTCTATGTCAAAATTGTGTGTACAGTACTTTACAGTGAAAATGTCAAAATAACTCCAAAATGTGAGTAATTTAAAAACTTTTTAATAAAAAATCGTACGATGCTTAAAGGCCTATATATTGTTTTACTTGTTTTGAACGAAATGTCATAGGACCTTGTCATATGCAAGTTTAAAAAACGTTGAGCATTAGAACATTTCATTTTAGTAAAATAAAAGTGGGTGGGATACGGGTTCATACATGTTTGCTTTTTAAAGTAAAAAGACGAATGAGGGTTGCACTTGTTTGTGTTTGTTTTGATAATTACGTATATGTAATCGAAACTTAATCGTTGAATATTGAGTTCTGCTCAACCCGCGGCTAGAGGGCATGAGCGGTAGCTAGCATATTTCACTACCGTTCATGAACAGTCTCAATCAAACCGAGACTGCAATATTTTGTATGTGTCGTGTTCGGCCGTTTCCAAAGGTCAATTATCATACTCTTTTATATAAAAATATGGTGAAAATGTTCGATGACTTTGTTTTTCCTCTTTATAGTGAACTTTTGGAGTGTCTTCTTGAAAGACGTCTAGTGAAAGAAAAAGCGTGATGACCTACTCTTTTTTTATTATTGTGTATCTAAATGATACAAAAGAAGCTTTATATATACATTTAAAAAAATATCTCAGCAATACGTCGTTTCCCAGCCAACTTCCTTAAACTAGTATTATCCTTATATTAGATTGCGCGATGTGTGCAACTTCTGCATATGTATATACGGAAAAACAAAGTTCACCACCACACTCCCTAGGGGATTGTCCTTGTTGAAGGATATATAAGTGGAAAGGGAAATGTTATGTATAGTCTTAAGCTGACTCGTGTTTTTTCCTCAACTGATATAATACAATATAACTAGATAAGTCATTTATAATGTGGATACCACTGAGAAGTTTAATGCTGACTATATACACCGATTACATGCACACATACACATTCCCTGGGGAGCAGCAGACTATATACATCGATTACATGCACACATACACATTCCCTGGGGAGCAGCAGACTATATACATAGATTACATGCACACATACACATTCCCTGGGGAGCAGCAGACTTTTTACATCGATTACATGCACACATACACATTCCCTGGGGAGCAGCAGACTATATACATCGATTACATGCACACATACACATATTCCCTGGGGAGCAGGAGACGATATACACCGATTACATGCACACATACACATATTCCCTGGGGAGCAGGAGACGATATACACCGATTACATGCACACATACACACATTCCCTGGGGAGCAGCAGACTATATATACCGATTACATGCACACATACACATTCCCTGGGGAGCAGCAGACTATATACATCGATTACATGCACACATACACATATTCCCTGGGGAGCAGGAGACGATATACACCGATTACATGCACACATACACATATTCCCTGGGGAGCAGGAGACGATATACACCGATTACATGCACACATACACACATTCCCTGGGGAGCAGCAGACTATATATACCGATTACATGCACACATACACATTCCCTGGGGAGCAGGAGACGATATACACCGATTACATGCACACATACACATATTCCCTGGGGTGCAGCAGACTAAATATACCGATTACATGCACACATACACATTCCCTGGGGAGCATGCACACATACACATTCTCTGGGGAGCAGGTTCCGTACATCAAATCGCAAAACATGTTCCACTGTTCCATGCTGCATGCGTATATCTGTAAACATGTTCCACTGTTCCATACTGTATGCATATATCGTTACTTACAGCATGTAAAACATGTTCCACTGTTCCATATAAATGTATGCGTATATCGTTACTTACAGTATGACAACACCATCATTACACTATTTGAATATTGATTATCGTGGGATTAATGTGTTTGTTGATGAATTTGGCCTTTTGATCTTATTATATAATTGTTTTGGGCCAGATCCCTGGCCCAATGGGTCAGACCCTGGATCCGAAAACTTCGTTGTCATAGAGGCATCCGGGGTACCAAATATGAGCACCTTTCTTCAAGTTGAGAAGGAGGAGCTCAGAGACGGATGGCCACAGTTTATCCGCTTTTAATTCGAAAAGTGCAGATGTAATTATTTTTTACACTTCCAGAGACAACTTCAAAAACAAAAAACGGAACGGTAAGGCTTAACAGTGCGGACGTAAACCGGGCGGTCCCGTGTATCGGTCTATCCTCTGAGCACGTAAAAGAACCATAGGAATATATTCGGTAATAAAAGTATGGCATGTTCCCGGATTCCTATGTATCCTTCCCCTCTATCTGGGGCGGCTCTAAATAACCTATACTGTGTTGATGAGCCGTTAAACAACATTCAATTCATAACATGCCGCTTCATAAAAAGCCATGGGGTGGGGCGGCGGGGTTGGGGGAGAGTATACTGGAATCACCTTGTCCGTCCGTCTGTTCGTCTATCCGTAAACGCAATTCTTGTCCGGGCTATTTCTCAATAACTCATTCTTAGAATTTCGCGAAACTTGCTAGGAAGTATCAATATCGAGTGGACATGAGCATACTATGATGACGTTCCGGGTCGAAAATTTTCCACTGAGTTATGGCCCTTTGTATTTCTAATATCTGTCCGTAGACGCAATTCTTGTCCGGGCTATTTCTCAAAAACTCCTTCTTAGAGTTTTGCTCTTTGAATTTTTAATGCATTTCATACTTGGGAGTCAAATAGAAAATTCTATAATATAATATATGTCTATATATCTTACAGGAACAAAGTCTTGTATGTTTACTCAACCCACCCCACCCCCTCCCCCTCCCCCACCCCACCTCCAACAAGTTGCCAGCGGCGACAGTTCTAGTTTATATTGGTTTACAAATAGTGTGTGGTTTTTATATCCGCACTTTTTGAAAGAAAAAAGAAGTGGGTATACTGTGGTCGTCCGTATGTCCGTCCGCACGTTCGTCCGTCCGTCTGTCAGTTTTTCTTGTCACATTATTTGAAGAAGGGTGTTCATATTTAGCATATAGGATATCTATATAGGATGACTAGAAGACAACGAAATATTTGGTACCAGAGGTCAAGGTCAAGGTCAAAACGTCAATAATAATAAATATTAAACGCGTGATATTCATTTTTAATGAAATTTCTTACATGATATAAGTAATGATATTCCCATACAATATGAAAGGATTTTGCGGTTTGGTATACGGATCCTCCGGTGAGAGGACGTGTGGCCATATTAGATGAGCATGCATATTTATTGTTTCCTGGTAGCCTAAACCTATCCTACATGAGTTGAATGAAGGTGTTCCCATGTATTACAATGGTTGAATAGGATATTTAGATGACATCAAAGATTACGGCCTCACCTCTGGATCCAGAGTTCTAGGTCAAAAGGTCAACACAAACTAGAACATTACAGCACACGTATACACAACTGTTAATGCAATACCTTTGCATTTTAATCGTTTCCTCATAATTTTCTTATAACCTGAACTCTTTTTACAACAGCTGATGGGAGTGTGTTCACATTTGACACAGCATTTGCCTAGTATTTCAAATAAACTGCATGGTTTAAGCGTGGGAGTGAGAATACAATGTTAAAATATAATACTATGAACCATTATGGGAATCGGCTGTTTTTAATTTATCGAGGAACAAAATGTTATGTGCTCTTCATTGGACAATGAGCGAGTTTCGCTGCCTCGGACACAGTAGGTGAAAGGTATGCCATTTCGGCCGAGGGACACGCCATTTAGTATTCTCAGTGATGGAAGCGCAAAACAAAAACAGCGAAAATAACCGATGGCGTCCGCTATGGTGGGACCTCTCGAATAAGGGCCGCAAATAGTGACAGGAGGCAACTCAAGCCTTAACGATTAGCAATGAGCGATATAAAAGTCGAACAGGAAATGTAGCATTCAAGGACCACAGTAAACCACAAACACATAGATGAATAAAAGGAGTTTCATCCAGTTCTAGGGTGAAGCAAAAACGTCTACAATGAGGGACCGTATAAACTGCGTATCCGACAGGATACGCCTAAACAATAAATAATAATTTTTTTCCTGAAACAAATATTTGGAGTCGGACTGATTTTTTTAATTATGGCTAAGTTTGCTTACCTGCTTTTGCCAAACGCGCATTCCATCAATAATGAAACTTTGAAGGGGTAAACCTGCGTGTGTCTTGTGTTTCTTTAGTCTTATTTCCGAAAGAAAAGACCTAATGTAGCCATGAACCCTGCGATTATCAGCAGCTTATTATGCATACAAAAGATATCGGAATTACCCTTACTCGTATCTTTATCCTTTGAGTATACATACATAGGAAAGAAGAATGGTCATACGGAAAACAACGACAATTAAACCGTACCCCGCTTCATATATATTTCTTTGAATTAAGACCATTTCATTTATGTGACTAAATGGTTTTGGGGGAAATGACTGATCAGTAGTCGGACATTGTAAACCCTGATCAGCCTGCGAGTTATCAGCCAGCGAGTTACTCGCAGGCTGATCTGGATTTACAATAGACGCAAAGACTATTATAGTCGTGCTTAGCGGGTTCAAAATTCAAAATTTCAAAATATAAAATTTCTCAAAAATTCGAAAATACGAAATTTCAAAATTCAAAATTCAAAATTCAAAATTCAAAATTTCAAAATTTCAAAATTCAAAATTTCAAAATTTCAAAAATTTCACAATTCAAAATTTCAAAATTTCAAAATTCAAAATTCCATGAATAATTTGATTTAATAATAAAATAATTGTTGCCTTTTAGGTTCGGTCGATATCATTTTTCTCAGGTCGATAAATACACATATCGATAGCCGAGGTCGATATATCACTTTTCTCATGTCGACCTCACTTAAAGGCAATAATTTTATAGTATACATGATTTGTATTGTTATATTATATTAAATACAACATTATATTATATTATATTTATTATATTATATTTTATCACATAACGTGTCATACAACCTGGAATGATTTTTATTGGTTGGGTTAAACCTGTAACACTACGCAAGTTTATTAACTGAAACTATTTTATTTATTACAAATTCACCCAGATCTGAGTCATAAACTTATTATTTGTGACAGCTTATAAAAATAATGCAGGTTAAACAAAACATTGCTGTTGGTTTGTTAAAAAGTTGGCGTAAACTGCTATTTTGTAAAGAGGTAAAACACGAACTCTTTTATACGCAACGTTATGTGTGAGACGCGACGTTACGACGTCACACATTTTATGACGTTTTGGCGCTAAAGCGTGTCTGACGTCGTGGCGGTTCTATGTTCATCTGAATTAATATTTACTAATTTGATTGCAATGTTTTGATATAAAAAGGATCTTAAACTTGTTCCCATTCCATATAAGATTTATGAAACTCAAAAGGCTCGTTAAAATTAAAATAGTTCATAACTCGTTTCATAAATCGTATATGAAATGGGAACTCGTTTAAGATCCTCTATATATTATATTATATTATATTTAAGAAATAGAACATCGTTTACTGTGAATTATCGTTTAATATATCACGGTTTGGAGATCAATTGTAAACAATAATTTCACGAGCCCGAAGTGCGAGTGAAATTATTGTTTACAATTGAACGACAAACCGTGATATATTATAGATAATTCACCGTAAACGATGTTCTATTTCTATTCTAATAACCCTAAATTGTGAAAATAACGCACACATTTGAAATCTTTCGCATTGCTTTGCTTGCTCTCCTAACGTTGCATACGTTATAATGCGGAATGCGCAATGCGCAATGCTTATTCTCCTAACGTTGCAAAAATTACAATGATATATCGTTCAATATAACGAGATATTTTAAACAAGGCTATATAGTGCGGGTGTATTAGAATATATTATATTATATTATATTTCATATCATGTCATATCATATCATATATCATATCATATCATATATCATATCATATCATATCATATCATATCATATCATATATCATATCATATCATATCATATCATATATCATATCATATCATATCATATCATATCATATCATATCATATCATATCATATCATATATCATATCATATCATATCATATCATATCATATCATATCATATCACATCACATCACATATAATATTATATTATAAACTGCTAAGAGTTAAAGAAAAAACGGAATCCACTTCAAACTAGATATAGAAATCCCGTTTCCACTTACATAATATTTCAAATGGGAAACTGCAAGGAGAAGACATCCTTGAGGGATGTAATTGTCCGTATATACATATGCAGCTATTGCGTTCATCGTTTATCAGAGTCTAAGGATAATACTATTGTAATATATGTTTACATGTATTTGTCTCCCATGGAACCCAAATTGTGATGGCCCATAAAATGTGCAATAAAGGCAGATCTAGGTGTGCATGTAAGCTATTGTATATATCTATAATTATGGTTTGGGATTTCTTATAGCATTATGCATGTTATTCATACTTCACCCATATTGGGGTATGGACACCCTTCTCCCCTTCTCTTTTTTTTTTTCATAATATTTATGTGCTGTTTAGGTCAATTCTTACACATATAGCTATGTTGTCCCGCCCCGCCCCCCCCCCCCCACGCCCCCCCCCCACGCCCCCCCCCCCACAGCGCCACCCCACCACCCCAACTCGAAACTATTTTTTTTCTTCTTTTTTTTACATATTTATGTGTTGTTTTGGTCAGTTTTTACACATATAGCTATGTTGGATATTAAAATTTTATTTTGAACGCAGTCATTTATATATAAAACAATTTAGATTAAATTCAGATACACAGATGAAATATCAATAAAAAAAAATTCAAGCCTCAAAGTGCTGAAGGCACTGATGGGCGGTGCTTTTTGTAAGTGTTGGAATGGATGGGAAATGGAAGTGCTGTAAATATAACTTCCATGGTTTGTTTTACATTCAGTGATGTTTCAGATGATTGATATTCATTACCATTTTCATATTTAAACATATTTTAGCTAACTCATATGGCCCGAATTAGCTTCAGTAGATTTTTTTCTGAGCATGCTCTTCAGCGAGCACTGACTGTTCTATTTTTAGTAACATGATACACTTCCTATAGACACAGACCGTCTGCTTGCAGCACGATTATAACTCGATTTATAACCTTTTAAACAGATGATAAAAAGTTGACTTAGTGAAATTTTGATAAAATAGGTATGTATAACCTAAATAAATAATAAATTGCCTTTATTCTGAACATTGTTTCTTATTTAGGGCATCAAATGAATAAGCGGCCTTTTGTTTACAAACACCGACTGATCGTCTGTCAAAATGCGTCAAAATCTCGGGGAAGCGCTCTAATATATAAACAATCTAAGGATTTACTTAGGAGAATATTTGTTATTTACACAATAAGCGAACACACAAGGACAATATTTGTTAATTACGCAGTAAGCGAACACACATCATCATTTTCTGTCAGTGATCACATAATATCGATTTATTAAAGGCATGCATGAGAGACTACTTCTTCTAGCGTAGTCATGCATAGTGCTGTTAGGTTTGTCACATTCCTAGCATTCCATTGAAAAAACCCCACATACCTCTGACGGTGCTAAAGCACCGCCAAAAATGTTCCAGATTTCCCTTCCCTCCCCGAATTGCCTTTTGACCACAATTTTTTTTTAAAATGACAGCAATTTTGGATTAAAACGGATAGAAATAAAAAATAAAATTTCACACCCTGCCCCAAATTTTACTATAATTTGTATGAGATTCTAACAGTAATTTTATATCGGCCCGAGTTTCTATACCGCCCCGCCCCACAACCCCACCCCCACATTGTTTTAGCCTTGTTTTCTGATGGTATATACTGGCTATATGATTTATTATTCTCTGAAAAATCGAATAGTCGAGCTACGCTTTCTCCGACAGCTCTTGGATTTTATGATATGCAATGAAATACAGTATTTTATAAGTAAAATAAAAGTTTTATTCCACACTATGGAATATAGAGTTTTTTCCACTGTAGCTGTCGGAACTACTTTTTTAATGTACGACTGACAAAGATGCACAGTAAAACGACTCACAAGATATTCCTACGCAAATGTAAACATGCCGAGAGAAAAACACTGCGAATTGTAAATTCTATTCAAACGTCAATGATTTGAATTGTATTTTAAATGTTAAAAGGAAATTATTGCCAATATAAATATATTAAACAAATTGTTCTATTTGGGTATAAATAAAATATCTTTGGAATTTTTTTGTAACGCGGCTTAGCTATTGAAATTACATCCCTTGTTGTTCTACCGTAGTTTCCCTAAAACATTGGTCGTAAAATCGTAAAATAAAAAGAACATTTGTTGTTTTGTCGTGAATAACATGTTTTATTTCATCGAAAAGTGTGAAAACTTTCACGAATGCGAAGCATGAGCGAAAATATAAAAGTTTTCTCACTTTTCGATGAAATAAAAAATGTTATTCACGACAAAACAACAAATATCCTATATACATTACTGTTTGAATATTATTATATCAATAACGATTGTAATATAAGTATCGGTCAGAGGATAGTTTAGAGTATCCCCTGATAAAAACATACAAGAAACGGAGTATAACTAATAATATAATACTTATCACTGCTCACCCTCCCCCCAACCCCCATCCCCTCCATAATCAATGCTACATTTACCAGACTGTAAACTGTCTGACCCATGCCAGCTCGACTTCGTAATATTTGTATAACTAAAAAGTTACTCCAGCAGGGCTACCGATACCATCAACTTCGAAAAACCTTTGCAAAATGTTATTAACGTAATAACCCTGATCTACATTTAAAATATAAAAGTAGTTTTAGAACTCTTCTGCGACAAGGACTATCACATCCTGACTTCAATGGTACTGTGATTTACAAACTTCGTAAGATCCTTTGTCATAATCACTTTCATACAATTATTAAACGAGTTTATTTTGCCACAAGGCGGTAGCCCTATTGTCAACCTTTTGGCGTTTGCGATGTCTTATTTTGCCTTTTATTCATCTTCAAAGTTGTTCTGTGTTTCTGTGTGTGTTTGTGGTTGACTGCCTTCCTTGATTGCTACTTATCTATGTTCATGATAGGTAATATAAGTTGCAATACCTGCACCATTTAAAGCTACAGAGTCTCTATATCAATCGATTTCTTCTTTGTAGGCGTGTCTTTATTTGTAACACAATCCCGATAAAAGGCACACTAGAACTGAACAAATGTAACGGTCATTACGCATGTTGTTCTAAGTGATTACTGTATACGTGTGGGTTCATATATACAACATGCGCACTACCTAAATTCACTGAATATTAATGAGATAAGGCGGTACTGTATGAGACGCTTCAGGTACTTTGTGAATCGACCACTGGTCTTATAACGGGTATAAAAGTGGATTTTAGCAGACGGCATTTTACCACCGAAGTGATGAGACCAATCTTTAGTAGAAAGTACAAGTCATTAGAAATTGAAAAGGAAGCTAAAGATGTACTTACTCAAACAACCTTATAAGTCCATATTTATATATAATCCAAAACAATACCTATAATTAAACGTAGCGGTTTTTTAACAAAGACACTTTCAAACTATCCCGTTGCATCAACGAAACTATTATATACAAATAATCCTCCATTTTCATGTGTGTGTGTGTGTGTGTGTGTGTACTGTATATTGACACAAATCGCAAGGGAGACATAGTTTATCAAAATTGAAATATTGGTAGAGGCTCATAACTAATGGTAAAAGTGGAGATATAGTATTTGTTATGTGAAGTTATGCATGCATGGTTTACACTTATTAGTAGATTATAAATCAACATATTTTTAATAAATTCCTCTTAATTTATGCATGAATTAAAATTTTGAAAATTGAAAATAAAATGGATACAGAGACACAGAGACACAGAGGGACAGAGAGACACAGAGAGACATAGTGAGTCAAAAAGAGGGAGAAGGAAAGAGAGAAAGAGAGAGACACACAGAGAGAGAAAGAGAGAGAGAGAAAGAAAGAAAGCGAGAGGGAGGGAGGGAAAAGAGTGAGAAAAGGGGAGAGAGAGTTGGGGAAGGAAGGATGGGGTTGGATGGAATTGAGAGAGAGAGAGAGAGAGAGAGAGGGAGAGAGAGAGAGTTTCTATATAGTCTTATAAACAGAGGCGTAAGAGCCGTAGGACCCCACACCCCAATGTTTCGAGGTGGGCCCCAATATTGATGTTTTCACGAAACAAAAAAAAATGCAACACAAAATGTATGAATTGGCAATCTGAACATTAAAATTCTGATTGATCAGATGTCGAAATCAAAGAAAATATGAAAGATGTCAGCTTCCGTCTGTATGACAGGGTAAGTGTTAACTAAAAGCCGAAAGTTTTAGTATAACTATTAAGTTCAAATACTAGTAATTAACCTTTCCTAAGTTTACTTATTTAAATCTTTAATTTTCTTTAATCAAGTTCAATGATTTGTAAAGTCATTTTAAATGAAAACAGGCCCGTAACCAGCCCTGAAGTTTAACCGATGCATATCCCTTATGTTGGTGTCCGGTGGCATTAACCTCCTTCTCCACCTTGGATTTTGTTTTGATTTCCTTCAATGTGTTGCATTTCCCCCAGGGTCCTTACATGTTATATACTAGTATATAGTTGTTTTTATGTAAAGTATGTACATTCCCAAAATTCAACCATGGCAACTGCCTCTGTAAGCCCCAATGGACCTGGAAAAGCAATATGTTGAAAAACAATGGTTTATATTCACGGTGGACAGACATAACGGACCCTGGCTGCCCAAAACAGCGTTACCTTTATCCTGGTTGCTCATGTAAAGGACCCTGGCGGGTAAAAACACGTAAACTGTTGGATGTGCTGTTAACAGATATTTTTTTTTTTTTTACAATAAGACACTTTTTAAAAATGATCACACCCACGGAACACTAAATGTATTTGTGTGTCTGAATTCATGAATAACGGGTTATAAAAACAGTGCTTTAGATGTGAAAGAACGCGCACTGTTTACACACCGACGCGTGAAAGTACGTCTAATTCTAAGAAAATTGTGTTTATTTCAAAAACGGAGACTACTATTGTCATATGTCCGGAATTATGTATGTTCAGCCATAACATCCATTGGACGTATTTAATACATAATACTATCTACTGATTGCCAGAAGCGTTAAGTTGTTTGTGCATTGCAAAGTAACGGATCCTGGTTGCTCATGGCACCGGATCCTGTTTGCTTCTGACACAGGATCCTAGCCGGTAGTTGAAAACATAAATCTTAAAAAAACGACTAGATATGTTTCCCTGTTCGAAATATCTCGGTCTGATATCAGCGGTGGAAGATGAAGCTGCGATATTTTCAATTGGGTGGGGTTTGTGCGGGGTCAACTTATGAAAAAAAACAACAATGTGCTGGGATATTTTAAAGATTTTCACATTTAACGAGTTTTCACCCTCCAAACTTCGGCGAGGAACTCGTACTCTTCAAGGGGGCTGGCGTGGTCTAGTTGATAGCACGTTGGATTTGACCCGGATGAAGCCTTATCGCCGCAAGACAATTTCTTCTGAGTATTATTGAGTAAAACATGTTCCCTTAGTCGTCATCCGTCGGATTGGTATGTACACCGGTTCTGTGTTTCGGAATCTATCCTTGGAACAATTTGCTAATCAAAGGAAAATATATTCGTTAGTAAGATTAGGGCAGCTTCTCGGATTTTTATGTATCCTTCCTTTCTTTGGGGCGACCGGCTATAAATATTCAATATAATGTCATGATAAATAGTTAAACAACATTCAGTTAAATGTTATGTGATAAAATTTCCAAATCATAGGATGACTCCGATGGGGGTGCTCCCCTCGAAATCCGCTGGTGCTTTAACAAACATTCTCAATATAACTTTCTTTAAAATTATATTATATATATAAACTAATGAAAACTTGCGAATTCAAATTTTACCATTGGTAAATGCCTATTTAAAACTTGTAATTGACATTTTTCGTAAGTATTCGTTGATTATAAATGAAAAGCTAAACTTTTTTATAGGAGCTGTTCAATGTACTACTTTATATTAATTTGTGTTAAATATACATTAAGAGTTTTTTTAAACAAAATATCTAATTAAAAAAAACGTTTTCTTATTTGGTGCGTACAACAACTGTTGCCTCTCTATACATGTCAGCCTACATTATGCCAACACTCATGTATTTAGGCTACGTTATTAGTTGTTCACATTGCTGCATTTGTATTACTTGTAATATTTGATTTTTTATACAATGATGTATTTTGTTTTTAAATATCATTTATGATCAAACAATTGTTATCTGTCGGGGGCTTAGCTAGAGCGTTGCTAGTTAGTCCCGGGGCAAACTCCATGAACTTGTTTTATTCCCAGATACGCTGTGGTTCGTTTTGGGGAGTGTTTCCCACAATTTTATATCTTAGTTGACGCTGACATGTTGGTGATATAGTCTGAATCCTTATATCCTCTCGCACCTCGTTTTTTTTAGTATAATATGTGTGTGATTTTGGATTATTTCAAGGATATTATAGGAAATAAGTATATACAATATATGGAACATGTGTGGAATACCCGGTTAAGTGTTTATAATTCTCTATATAGTGATGTATTTACGTTATGCCTTACACATTTTACTTTTTCCCTTCCGTTCAACATTACAAACATGTGTATAGTTACATTGCACGCCATTAAATATTCTCATCGAGTTGAACAGTCTGTAGTTATCGGATATCTGAGCAAATTGCTATATGAACGTTTAGGCTTATATACCCATAATCGGTGGGTGGTACAATTTCAAAGTTACCGAAGCGTTTATCACGCTACAACAATATAACAGTCTAAAAGATGTAGACAACACATCCAGCAAAGAACTTCACCTATAGGCGTTCTTATGTTTAAACAAAACTTGAAATTGAATTATTTTATCGGGATTGAGTAGCTTTAAGCGAGCAAATATAGCGCAGGAAATCATTCACTGTATTTACATCGACCAGTGCACATCTTACCTATACACAGGTAGCAGTAATTTTTACCCCCCAAAAAAGTTAGCCTCTTTCGAGGCTCGAACACACGACCTTCTGATTTCAAGTCCGGTGCTCTATCCACTGAACTATAACTCTACTTATTTGATTTCAAAATGCCTATTTAGTGTTAAAAATGCTACAACATACCACTAAATAGCAGTGGTCTAGTGGTTCAGAGTACATCTTTCAAAACTGCAAGGCTGTGGTTCAAATCCCGTTCCAGGCAACTATTTTTCTATCGCATATATTCTGGAGCCGTATATTTATCGATATTACCTGTACGGAGGCTAAATAAAAATATGAAATTTTACGCATCGATTTCTGCTTATATACCGACTTTTGGGGTGTCGATTTGAAACTACCTCACACGTGACTCATTCATATTCATGAATTATGACCAGTTAAAATAGGGACTGTACAGCTTTAAGCGGTATTCTACTTTAAAGCCACAAAGATTGGGCTTTATGACCCCAAAGGACCAGTAAGTAGTAACTACCGATTTGTAGTCAGGGCGACTTTCTACAGCCGACACACAGCACTAACCAAACGCTAGCGTGAATGTTTATACATACTGAACATGGGATCTCTTTAAGCAACAAACACAAACTCGGTTTCATTGAGTCTGTTCATGAAATGTAATATAAGTTGCAATACCTCTCGGCTTACGCGGTATTCTACTTTAAATCCACAAATAACGTAAACCTTTAAAGGATTCAATATTTCATTACGTTAACGGACACTGACAAATGGTACGATTGACCATTGTAATGTTAACACTAAGTCGCATACGGTTTCTTATGTGGGTCAGTTTGATCGGTCTACGGCTAGAATTAACTATGAAAAGAGTGTTTGCTTTAAGGATTTTACCAATTTGATATCCCATTAAACAACACACATGCGACCATTATATGGTCCATATACCGCCTCAGAATTCAAAACGTTCAGACATGTAATAGTTTCTTACACAATACGCATTTAAATGTCTGTTAAATCAACTGACTAAAAGTACAGTAGGCGTGCACAAATGATATTTCATCAATGGTGCGTATGCTTTTCTTGGAATTACTAGTAGTACATTTTTAAGAGTAACAATAATGTCGGTTCACCAGTGTGTACTCCCTACGCCGTAGATGCTATTTGTATCAGTGGAAATGAAGCATACGTTAACGGGAAGATGTACAACAATAGTTACCTGATGTAGGTCTGTGTGTTTTTATATATATATTATATATTAACTTTATTCAGCATTAAACATTCAGTACAACGTTTATAGCCTACACACAATACATATTCAATACAGTGAGAACATCAAAAACATGGCATACAAAATCTACATTAAAGTTTACAGAGAAGCGTTATAGCTTTTTTATTTCTTAAATGGAGAAAAGGTTGAAATGTATTAAAGAAATTTAAACTTGCATTTCATTTCGAAGTTTAAATGCATAATAAACATATTTTGATAAGCTTATAATTGTTCTGTTCGAGTTATTAGACATTAACGCATCAAATTTGTTTATCGTGGGCCATCTGCAAAAGTAAGGTTTAAAATAGTTCTGTCTTAAGTGTCTATATATTGGACATACAAGCAAAAAATGGTATTCGTTTTCTACTATATTTTGGGTACAATGTATACATTTCCTATTTTCTCGCGGGACATTTAGATATCTACCATTTTCAATGGCTAAATTGTGAGAGGAGAGTCGAAATTTACCCAGTGCTATTCGGAATTTGTTAACATCTAATAGGTTCAAATATTTTTCCATATCAAAACTGTGTTTATAGCGGCAGTATGATTCTAACCTGTTAGAGTTATTGATATTTGAATACCAACTTTGATGATATGAGTCAATCAAGCGTTGTTTTATTAATTCAAATGGAATATCTGCTTCAAATTGATATAACCAAAATATATGATATGATTGATTTTCTTAGACAAAGGTCAAAAGCAATAACATACTGTTGCGTTCTAATTAAAATACGCCCTCGTTTCATGGTTGTAGGCTTAATATTTTGAACGTTTTAGACACAACCACGTGTTAAAGGCAAGATTAAGTTCCAAGTTAAACCTCTATTAAATGGTACTAATTAAAACCAAAGATTGATGGCTCTTTATAAAATGTATACTGAAGATGTGTACAAAGTTTCATTGTTGTAGACCTAATACTTAAAAGTTATTGGCAAGGTTAAGTTCCAGGTTAAACCTTTTTCAAAAGGGAAATAATAAAAAAAATGAATCAGAGAATTATGAGTATTTAAAATATCTATTCATTGGATCATGCGGATGATGGCATTGTGTACAACGTGTCGTTATTGTTCACTCTATACTTCGAAAGTAATTAGCCAAAATCACGTGTAAAAGGCAAGGGCACGTTCCAGTTTAAACCCTGTTCAAACAGGAATAATTTAAAAGAAAAATAAACCAGAGAATTATGGGCCTTTATCATGTGCTTTTCCATAGGGGGAATAGTTAAAAAAATAAACCAGAGGGTTATGGGAGTTTATCAGGTGTATTCATTGGATCATGCTGAAGATGTGTGCAAAGTTTCATTGTCGTACACATAATACGTTGTAAGTTATTGGCCACACTCACTTGTAAAGGGCAATGTTAAGTTCCCGGTTAAACTTTTTTTTCCAAAGAATAATAATTAAAAGAATATAATAAAATAGTGATAAGCTATTATCAGGTGTATTAATTTGATCATGCTGAACATGTGTGCAAAGCTTAATTGTTGTACACCTACTACTTGGAAGGTTAGAACTTATGGAATGGCGAGTTGTCCGTCGTCCGTAGTCCGTAATCCGTCGTCCGTCGTCTGTCCGTTAACTTTTACCTCGTTAAGACGACAGGACCTTCATTTTTCACCCGATCTTTACCAAACTTTAACAGATTGTTGATGTCAATGACAGCTCGAAAAGTTTGAAAACCAGCCAGATCGGACCAGTAACAGCTGAGTTATGGCCCTTGATTTAGTTAAAAACGCTATATTTTGCCTCGTTAAGACGATACGGGGTTCATTTTTTATTCGATCTTTACCAAACTTTACCAGATTGCTAATATCAATGAAAGCTCAGAAAAGATTGAAAACCAGCCAGATCGGAACAATAACAGCAGAGATATGGCCCTTGATTAGTTAAAAATGCTATATTTTGCATCGTTAATAGGATAGGGCCTTCATTTTTCATCTGATCTTAACAAAACTTGAACAGATTGTTAATATCAATGAAAGCTCGAACAAGTTTGAAAAACAGCCAGATCGAACCAGTAACAACGGAGTTACGGCCCTTGATTTAGTTAAAAATGCTATGTTTTGCCTCATTAAGACGATAGGACCTCTTCATTTTTCATGCAGTCTTTACCAATCTTTACCAGAATGTTAATGGCAATGAAAGCTCGGGCAATTTTGCAAACCAGCCAGATCGGACTAGTAACAGCGCAGTTATAGCCCTTGATTTAGTTAAAAATGCTGTATTTTGCCTCATTAAGACGATAGGGCCTTCATTTATCATCCGATCTTTACCAAACGTTACAAGATTATTAATATCAATAAAAGCTCGGACATGTTCAAAGTCCAGCCAGATCGAACTAGTAACAGCGGATTTATGGCCCTTGATTTCGTTTAAAATGCTATATTTGGCCTCGTTAGTAGGATAGGACCTTCATTTTTCACCTGATCTTTACCAAACTTTATCAGATTGTTTTTAATTTTTATCTAACAGATTGTTAATATCAATGAAAGCTCAGACAAGTTCGAAAACCAGCAAGATCGGACTATTAACAGCAGAGTTATGGCCCTTGACTTAGTTAAACATGTTATATTTTGCCTCGTTAAGACGATAGGGCCTTCATTTTTTATTCGAACTTTACCAATCTTTAACAGATTGTTAATATCAATGAAAGCTCAAACACGTTAGAAAACCAGCCAGATCGGATTAGTAACAACGGAGTTATGACCCTTGATTTAGTTAAAACTGCTATATTTTGCCTCGTTAAGACGATAGGGCCCTTCATTTTTCAGCCGAGCTTTACCAAACCATACCAGATTGTTAATGGCAATGAAAGCTCAGATAAGTTAGAAAACCAGCCAGATCGGACCAGTACAGCGAAGTTATGGCCCCTGATTTAGTTAAAACCGCTATATTTTTCCTCTTCAATACGATAGGGCCTTAATTTCTCATCTGATCTTTTACCAAACTTTACCGGATTTTTTTACTTTATTTTTATTATTAGTATATTTTTTTGTTTATTTTTTTTATAGCTCTACTTGCCAAGGGCCAGCAGAGCTTATGGGATGGTGTGTTGTACTTCGTCCGTCGTCCGTCGCCTGTCCGTCCGTCCGTTAACTTTTGTCTCGTTAAGGCGATAGGGCCTTCATTTTTTCATCCGATCTTTACCAATCTTTTCCAGATTGTTAATATGAATGAAAGCTCGGACAAATTCGAAAACCAACCAGATCGGACCAGTTACACCGGAGTTATGGCCCTTGATTTAGTTAAAAATGCTATATTTTGCCTCTTTAATACGATAGGGCCTTCATTTCTTATCTGATCTTTACCAAACTTTACCAGATTTTTTTACTTTTTTTTTTATTATTAGTATATTATTTTTGTTCACATTTTTTGATTAGATTGTTCGTCGCCTTGATTTAGTTAAAAATGCTATATTTTGACTCGTTAAGACGATAGGGCATTCATTTTCATCCGAGGTTTACCAAACTTTACCAGATTGTCAATATGAATGAAAGCTCGGACAAGTATGAAAACCAGCCAGATCGGACTAGTAACAGCGGAGTTATGGCCCTTGATTTCGTTAAAAACTTTACCAGATTTTTTTCAAAATGCATGTAATATTCAATTCTTATTGGAAGTTTCTTCAGCACATTTCAAGCGGCGTTCTTCTACTCAGCTTTTAGCTCCTCCGATTTTATATACGTCCGTTTGAAAAGTCGGACGTATTATGGTATGGGGTTGTCCGTCTGCCCGTCCGGCGGTAAGAAATTGCGTATTCTGGACAGTAACTCCGAAAAAATTACATCCATACTCAGGTACATTGCGCTAGATGAGAGGAGGATTGTTTTTAGGGTCAGTAGGTCAAAGGTCGAGGTCACCATGACCTTTAAATACATATAGCAAAATGCATTCCAGACTATAACTTGAAACTATAGCTGCTACACTCATGAAGCTTATTAGATAAATTGACCAACATGAGAGAAAGATTCCTATTGTTTTCCTATTGTTGTTGGGGTCAGTAGGTAAAAGGTCAAGGTCACCATTACCTTATATAGACTAACGCATTCAGGATGATAACTTAATCATAACACTACTCTCGTGTAATTTCATAAGTACATTGCTCTAGGTGAGAGGAGGATCCCTATTGTTGTTGGGGACAGTAGGTCAAAGGTCAAGGTCACCATGACCTTACATAGCAAAACGCATTCCGGACGATAAATTCGAAAATATAACTCCTACACTCATGAAACTTAAAGATAAATTAACCAACATGAGAGGAGTATCCCTATTGTTTTTGGGGTCAGTATGTCAAAGTTCAAGGTCACCGTGACTTTATATAGACAAACGCATTCTGGATGGTAACTTCAAAACCATAACACCTACACTCATGAAATGTCATATGTGAGAGGAGGAAACCTTTTGCTTTTGGAGTCAGTAGGTCAAAGGTCACGGTCACAATCACCTTATATAGAAATATGAATTTTGCATAATGACTTCAAAACTGTAAAAAAAATACTCTCATAAAACTTCATACAGTATATATCACGCGAACCCTACGCTTTATTCGATTCGCCGAGTTTGGTAGCATCGAGGGCCGCGCCAATCTACGCGGAGTCGGTGTTTGTACTCGGCGTATTCACGCAGCGAAAATATGCCATTGTCGATCGATCTCACTCGGAGTAATAAAACACTCATATTATTGGGCATAAAAAAAATCTGATTTTTTCCGGCAATTTGTCAGCTTGTCCGACAGCGTGCTTGAAAAAGTGCAAACAATGAGACGTCGAGTGCATCTTTTATGTACAAATATGTTGATATGACTGATGAGTAAATTTCGAAACAAATTCGTATTTTAAACATTTAATGTATTTATACTCATAAGTTTTGTTCATTGTTGGTACAGTACAGCTCACGTGAACCCACACTTTAAATTACTCTTTCATGCCGAGTGAGGAATTCTCATACTAAAATGGAGTTTTGATGATAAAACTACTCTGAGTGGGAATCAGCTAAGCGAAAAGCTCACGGCGTATTTACGCCATGATACTTCGCGTAGACAAACTCGGATTTCGCCGAGTCGAAACTGCACAGAAAAAGGGTACAATTTTTTCTAATTGCAGTGATTTTAATGCAATATTATTCAATAACTTTATAAAAATCCCGAAGTAGAGGACAATTTTACATTATTTTTTTTGAAAAGTGGATGTGTGAAATTCGAATGCCCGGATTATGTATACCGGGTCAAGATATTTATATGGCGGTTCCTATTACCGGCTTTGCGGCGACTGAACATACAATTCAATTAGTAATTATTATACTGGAAATTATAATTTTATTTTTAATTAATCGTTATTCGTAACAAGTTTTTACTATTCTGCTGTTTATTATGCTCCGCCACGAAAGTCGTGCGCGCATATAGTGTTACCCTTGTCCGTCCGGACGAAAGTCCATACATCACGCACGTCCGTACGTCCCGTTTTTACATTCAAGTTTTTTATTAAGTCAATTTCTCAGATACCAAAAGCCGTAAAGTTCTCAAACTTTATACACGCTTACATCTATATGGCATCAATATGTTTCTACCCAAATCAGGTCAATGTAAATGACCTTGACCTACTTTTTACACTTTGTTAATTTACATTGAAGTTTAACATTCACATTTTTATTAACTCAGTTTCTCAGATATCAAAAGCCATACAGTTTCCAAACTTCATACACGCATCTGTATGACAGCAATATGTTCCTACCCAAATCAGGTCAATAAAAACGACCTTGACTTACTTTTTAAACTTTGTTAATTTACATTAACATTTTACATTCAAGTTTGATACATTCAGTTTCTTGTAAAGTCCATATCTTCAACACCAGATGCCTTATAGCTTTCAAAATGTACACATATTTATAACTACACGACGGCGGAATGTTTCAATGAAAAGTAGGTCAATATGAATTACCTTTACCTACTTTTGGCACTTTGTTAATTTACATTAAAGTTTTACATTCAAGTTTTTAGCTCTACTGGCCGAAGGGACTTTATCATAAAGGGGCCCCTCTACAGGCAGTCAAACCTATTTTTATTGAGACTTTGCAGGGACGATCAGTATCAAATTTAGTTATGCATATCATCACCATGTTCCGGTTGAATGATTTGTGGCAGAGTTAAGGTCCTTTAATGGTTTTACTACATAAACCTTGTCCGGACTTGTGCTGCTGAACCCCAGGCCGAATTTCAACGAAACTTGGCAAGGATGATCAGTATCAAGCCTAGTTGTGAACATTATCGCCGTGTTCCAGTTAAATGATATTTGACAGAATTATGACCCTTTAAAGGTTTAATACACTAACTTTGTACAGACTAGTTCTCCTAAATCCCTGGCTGGATTTCAACGAAACATAGCAGGAATGATCAGTACTAAGCCTAGTTGCGCAAATCATTGCCATGTTCCGGTTTAATGGTTTTGACAGTTATGGTCCCTTATACGCAAACTTTATCCAGGCTAGTTGTTCTGAACCTCAGGTTTGATTTCAATGAAACTTGGCAGGAATGATCAGTACCAAGCCTAGTTGCGCATATCATTGTCGTGTTCCGGTTGAATGATATTTGGTGGAGTTGTGGTTCTTTAAAATGTTTTAATACACAAACATTGTCCGGACTGGTTCTCCTCAACCACCATTCAGCTTTCAGCTAAACTTGGTTGCGTATATCATTGTCTTGTTCCGGTCGAATGATTTTTGGTGGAGTTACGGTCCTTTAAAGGTTTTAATACATACGCTTTATCCCGGCTACTTTACCTGATCTGCTGCCTGGATTTCCATGAAACTTGGTAGGGATAACCATTACCAAGCCTAGTTGCACATGTCTTCGTTATGTTCCAGTTTAATAATTTTTGGCAGAATCACAAAAATGATATGAAATGAGTTTTGACCGCCTGCATAAAGGGGCCCCTCTACAGGCAGTCAAACCTATTTTTATACGCCCGTTTGAAAAACGGGACGTATTATGGTATGGGGTTGTCCGTCTGTCGGTCTGTCTGTCTGTCCGTCCGTAAACAATTGCGTATTCCGGACGATAACTTAGAAACCATTACACCTACACTCATGCAACTTTATAGGTATATTGTTCTAGGTGAGAGGAGGATTTCTGTTGTTTTTGGGGTTAATAGTTCAAACGTCAAGGTCACCGTGACCTTATATAGAAAAACGCATTCCGGACGACAACTTCGAAATTATATCTCCTACACTCATGAAACTTCATAGATACATTGTTCAAGGTTAGGGGAGAATCCCTATTGTTTGTGGGATGAGTACGTGAAGGGTCAAGGCAATCGTGACCTAAAATAGAAAAAAGCATTCTGGACGATAACTTCGAAACCATAACACCTAAACTCATAAAACTTCATAAGTACATTGCCCTAGTTGAGAGGAGGTACCCTATTTTTTTAGGACTAGTAGATCAAAGGTCAAGGTCACAGTGACCTTATATGGAAACAGACATTTCATCTGATAACTTCGAAACCATAATACCCACACTTATGAAATTGCATTTGGTGATAGGAGGAACCCTATTGATTATGGTTCAGTGGGACAAAGGCCAAGGTGACCATGACCTTATATGGAAGTAGGCATTCCTAGCGATAACTTCGAAACTATAACACCCACACTAATGAAATTTCATAGATATATTGACTGGTGAGAGGAGGAACCCTATTGATTTTGGGTCATACTTCAAATATGCATTGACGTTGGCAAGAAAAAGAACTTTATTGTCTTTGGGGTCAGTAGGCCAAATGTCAAGGTCACCATGACCTCATATGGAAATACACATTTCGCCAAAAATAAAATGCGAAACCACAACACTCACACTCATGAAACTTTATAAATATATTGCCTGAGGAGGAACCCTGTTTCTTTCTGGGTCACTAGGTCAAATGTCTAGGTCACCAGTACATATTCCAAATGATAACTCCGGAGTATAATACCTACTCTCGTAAACCTTTGTAGATACATTGTGTTTGGTGGGAGGAAGAACCCTATTGCTTTTGGTCTTAGTAGGTCAAAGGTCAAGGTCACCATGTCCTCATATGGACATACACATTGCAAATGACAAACCCGGAAATATGATACCCACACTTATTAAACTTCATAGGTGCATTTTCCTTGGTCAGAGGAGGAATATATTACTTTTGGATTCAGTAAGACTGGTCATCAAGGTCAAATTGAACTGACAATGACTGCATCCTAAGACATTTTTCTCACTGTAACTTGGAACTATCACACCTACAATTTGAAACTTTACAGAATAGTACTTTACAAAACAACAGCCTCTGTTAATTTTAAGCTTAGTAGGTCAGATGTCAAGGTCACTACGACCTGATCATGACAAATTCCTTCCCAGCTGTTATTTATGAATATTTGATCTACAGTCTTGAAACTTTATATATACAAATAGTGCTCTTGGTTAAACCACATCCCCTATCAGTTATATTTTGTTAGAAGGTCGAAGATAAGGGTTACATTGACCTTGAAAATGCTTTAAAATTTTAGGAAACGGGCGTATTATGTCCCGTTAGGCGGCGCTCTTGTTTACAATTGGTGTGCCTCGAGTCTCTAAAGAACCATACCAAATTAGAACTAAGACCGTTGTTCAAATTGTTAGCCTTCGTCAAGGGTGTAAGTTTCTGTTGTGGATAATGATGTTTTGCGGGTATTTTTTACAGTGTTTTAAAGAAGCTTCAACCCTTGATATAAGAGCCATTTTAGCCAGTAGAGCGTCCGCAGGCTCTCTTGGGCCTCTTGTTTAAAAATGAACCAGAGAGTTATGGGATTTTATCAGTGTATGTTTTGGTCATGCTGAAGATGTGTACAACGTTTCATTGTTGTTGACCTTGTACTTTGAAAGTCACTGAGTTGTCAGGTAAAAGTTAACGGACAGACTAACAGACGGACGGACAACGCCACGAAATAATGCGTCCCTACGGATGTATAAAAATGAATGGCAATCCATTATATTCTAGAAGAGAGACATGTTATAAACTTTTTTTTTAAATGTACACACAGTTATAATTTTGTATTTACTCAACCAAAGTAAAGAGAGTTATGGTTCTTATGCTCTGCACTTCCTTTCATTGTCCTCTATTATTGTGCCAAATTTCATTCCAGCTCAGTTATTCAGACTGCAGCAAAGTCCGCTAAAATGTTGAACTTTTTCAATACCAATTCTAAAAAATTAATCTTCCATAACATCTACAAGTATATCGGAACGTTTCAGATATTGGGAGTCCAGAGGGGGACTACAAAATAATTTCAGTTTTTGCTTGTCACACATTATTGAATCAAATATACTTTTTTCTATATTATTTGTCACATCAAATGCCTACTTGTATGCCCCCATAACACCCATTCCCCTCCCCCTTGTTCCTAGGCCTACACATACTTGTATAACATAGAATGTACGATACTTTGCCTTTACTTGAAGTGATAAGGAAAATTGTAGCCATAGGAAGAAGCTTATTTGTTATCTTGAAGTATAAATGTCTAAACATGCACGGCACGGCACTAAATTGATATTTAAAAAGCGGACGGATCTTTGTTTTCAGTGTAAATTGTGTGAAATGTGATTGATTGATTTCATGGTGTAGTTTTCTTTACATGGTTTAAATAAACATATGTGTCTCAGTCTAATTTCTAATATCCAATAAGGAAAAATGGTTATGTTATTTCACATTTTAGTAATTGTCTTGGGAACTCTTACGTCAACTTGTGTTGCGGAGTGTAAGAATGACCGTGAAGAATGCGAGTGGAATGTATGGGATCCTTGGGGTAATTGCAATACAACATGCGGTGGAGGCATGAGGAGAAGATGGAGACCTTTATGCTGCAAGGAAGAACTGGCGTCCGACAGCGAGGCCTGTTTAAGGGACTGTAATAAATTATCTAAAGATCGATATGACTACGGTCGATGCGGTAACGATTGTTATAACGGTGGTACATCAGTAAAAGGTAGCCAGAGCAATCATTGTGAATGCACAGCCACATACTATGGAAAATGCTGTAACAATGGTAACTATACAGGAGTTTTTCCTAAACATTACTGAACATGTACTGTGTTCAACTTGATTTTGTTGTTCCATTTAAAATAATATGTGAACGTTTGCGTGATTTATTTAGAAATTCAATTTATCTCCTCGTGGTCGTCCCGAAAACATCTACCATGCGTGGTGTCATGATTGCATTGGTACCCTGTCTTAGATATGCTCCAACAATTATATATTCTCTGACTTTAATTGTTGTGATTTGATATTTGGTTGGAAAGTTTGTTTTAACGCTCAACGTCCATTGTTAGCCGTGTCGAACAGCTATTCCTATTATTTTATATACACGTTCATGTATGTAATACAATCTGAAACGATTCTTATTGGTTGGGCATAAAATGCAATACATCTGTAACACTATGCACAGTCTGGTATGTGATTCATCCGAATCCAAGCCATAATTAATGTTATACCCATTGTATACCCCGTAGAAAAATTGAAATATCGAATTATATCATAAAAAGTTTATTTATTTCATTTTTGTTCTATCTGTTTATAAGTAATAGTTTACATACGTTGCATTTGAGTCAAAAATAGTGTTTTAAATAGTATAATACGTGTACTACGTAGTATTGCAACAGCGACGTTGCCAACAATGCACGCTTTTTTATATACCAACTACGACAATTAACACTAGAACGTCAAGATAATTCAAACAAAATAAGTTCAACAGACCAATTCACCGTCCCTTGTTAGTTTTAGCTCCACCCCAAAAGTAACTGTTTTTTTACCGGCAAGTAGATCTACAAAACGTTTAAGGGAAATGCATATAAAGAGATTATAAGAATCCATCATGAGTATCCATGTGAGATAGGGAAAGCTCACCCGAAAGTAAGAATTGTAACTCCTTGTTGCAATTCTGATCCCGAGGGGGGGAGATTCCCATATCCCACATGGATAACCTCAGGATGGATTTGTTGCTCCCATTATGTGCTTAGTACAGGCATAAAACAATAAGTAACTTTAATAACTGCATTTGATAAACGCTAGAATAAGGCGACTTCAACGTGACGTCATGATGTCCAATGTAAGATAGAGTTGTCTTGCATACAGGATAAGGGTATCCGCGTTTTACATGGGGGATGTAAAGTCTTATCTTTAGGGGTAAAGATAAAAATATAGATATCAAAATCGAACAGGAAAAGTACCAATCAAGGAAGACAGTCAACCACAAACACATACAGAAACAAAGAATAACTATATATAAAAATGAATAAAAGGCAAAATAAGACATTACACAATGGTTGACAGTATGGCTACCGCCCTGGAATGGCCAGTGGCAAAAAAGGCCTCTGGGGGTTTAACATACTGACGTCATTTCGATTTTTTCAAATTCATCACTGATATTCGGCAGGTGCCCTCCTGATTTTTCAGGACTTCATCCGCGGTGCGGTAATTTGGTGTGCATATAATCCTAATACATTTAGGGATTCACGAACTTTTGGGGACCCTTTTAAAAATACATAGAAATATAAAACACACATTTGAGGAAAGTAAGGTGCTTTTGTCCGGCGTGTCTAGATTGGGTCCTAAAACCTGGGTTTTTGTCCCTATCTACATATATGCAAATCCCCTGACCGGACTACTTCCCCCCCACAACCCCACCCCACCCCCATAATTCCAATCGCCAAGCACTAGTATCAATCGAGTGCGAGAATGGGGGTTTAAACCAGGTTCTAGGGTCACGCGCATCAATAATGACGTCCATAACGTGAACAGATGTATGAAGTCATTGTGTGAAAAAACATGTAAAACGTTACTTATCGGAGACGTCAACGCACAAAATGTCAATGATATGCAAGGAAAAGAATCAACCATGGGTATCCGGTTCAGATAGGGAATTCCAACCCTTGGTTCCGATAAAAACAATTATATCTCAGGTAGGAATTCCCGATCTTTATACCGGATACCCATGAAAGATTCTTATAATCTCACATGAGGAAAACACCTGTCTCACATGACTAAAATGGGAGAAAAAATGAACTCTTTGTTATCCAACGTTGTTTTTGACATGCCGTTATGACGTCACATGTAGTTTTGGCGCTAAAGGACACTTTTTTTTAAGCTAAAGTTTATCTGACAATTATTTGTCCATCTTAATTATGTTATACACATTTGACAGAAATGTCAAAACGTTATCTGACGTTTATTTGTCCATGGATCTTAATTATGTTATACACATTTGACAGCAATGTCAAACGTTATCTGACGTTTATTTGTCCATGTATCTTAATTATGTAATATACACATTTGACAGAAATATCAAACGTTATCTTAAGGTCCATTATCATACTTTTTTTATAGCACAGTGGCGTTGCTTGTGCAGTGTGGCGGCAGTAAAACGTCTCCCCGCGCTTGCAATCAGTACTGTTATTCATTCGATCTTTGGAGATCGCTTAGCCCGATACTTATATTTAGTTATCGGTGGTACATTTTCAATTTCTTTTGTTTTCTTACTTAATTTTTGATTCGAAGGTTCCACTACTCCGGCCTATAAAAGGCTCTGGGTATTGTTTAACCACTTATAGGATATGTTGTCTGCTTTTTAATTTAGTCTTTTGGCTGTTACTTGTGATACGCAGGCTTCATAACCGCTGCTCCCAACTAAATTCTATTATGTTTATTTCGCTCTTCGGGGCATTTTATTTTATTAGATACTGGGACTATACGCCGTACGACATGGGGAAGCATATAACTCCATGTCCACCGCCGTATGCATGCCATCTTTGGGATGGTTAAAATTGTGTACTATTGATTTTTGAATATTGAGTTCTGCTCAACCCGGGGCTAGAGGGCGTGAGCGGTAGCTAGCATATTTCACTACCGCTCATGAACAGTCTCAATCAAACCGAGACTGCAATATTTCGTATGTGTCGTGCTCGGCCGTTTCCAAAGGTCCATTATCATACTTTTTTTACGTTTATTTTCCATGGATCTTAATTATGTTATACACATTGTCAATGACAGAAATGCCATATGATACGAATGTCTCATTATGAACTATGTTTAATTTTCAAAATCGTTTAGTTCTGTCGTTTTTGTCGTTTAGTTCTGTCGTTTTTGTCGTTCTGTCGTATTTTCGTTCTGTCGTATTTTCGTCCTCCGGCTAACATGCGCATTAAATAATATAAGGATGATTTCACTGCTGTTATACATCAACTACATGTTCATGCCTGCTACGAGTGTTATGTTAGTTCCGGAGATCATTATATTATAGATAGATTCTTTATTTCCTCCAATTTTGTTCAGGAGAGCATATACATATAATTGTAACATATAATACAAATTCAAAATTTATTATTAGCAAACGTTAACGTATATATATAATGGATCAGAACTATATACATCGAGCAATACTTGTCGATTAATGATTATTTTACAATAAGACTAAACATGAGTGCAGAATTTGAAATAAATACTACGTATATGAATCATATATTGCCATGTATTACCATATGTATGACGCTTGTCGAAACGAAACAGGTGCATAATACTCAGCTTAGATTAGTATAATAACCCTATATATTGTCATATACCATATTTATGACTCTTGCCGAAACGAAACTCAAGATGTAAACATGTTACAGTTTACTCAGCTTAAATTAGTTCACGCCTCCTCTCATAACTAATAATATAGACTTACTTAACATAGTATGAACCACTATTGCAAATATTATTTTATTTTTTACAGTGAAATACATAAAATCTAAAGTATTTATGTAGTAATGTATATCTACACAAACTAAATAACGAATATTACCAGCAATCAAAACGGAGTCGAAAAATCGTCAGCTGCCTGTTGGCATTACTTCAAAAGACACTTAACCATTAGGTATTTTAACTACACTAATAGTAAATAATTACACCTTCGTGACAATAACCTGCTTTAATATGTATAATTAAAAGTAGTATGAACCATGTTTACAATAATAACCAACATGTTATCAGTTTCAGATTCAATTGTCGAAAAGTGTTTGAATCCTGATAATAATATGCATATCTGATCTCGAGGACCTTTAAGAAGAAACTCTTTGTATGACTTTAATCCAATATTTTGTATTAATGCATTCCACAGTTTTTGTCTCGCTGAGTCGTTAACTGAACAGTAATGCATAGTATGTAATAGTAAGTTGTCTACTAACTAATTACACATCCTATACTTTTCAGTGCGACTAATCGAGAACAGTTTTCCAAGTATTGATATTGCAGTATAGCAATGTTTCTTTAAATCAGGTCTTTCCCTGCTTAATTTCCAAATATCACTTGTTTCCGAATTGTTAAATAAACAATAGCATGGTAGTTGAATTAACTTAAGGCCTACTCGTGAGAGCCTTTGGTTTGATTCCAGATCGCACACCTTAGTTTTCAAAATGTGTTTCAATGAGTTCTTTGACGGAATATTCGTCGTTTCTACAAAACTCTCTAGTAAATAAAATATATTCTATTGTTTAAGCAGTCTGTGTATATCTGGAATATAACCTTACTCTTGGTTGTCATTATTTAAAAAACTCATCAACCTATTTATAAATATCTGCTTCGTGAGGTATTTATTTGGTAATCTACACAATTGACCAAAAAATTGTATTTTTTTAAAAGTCAATTACGGTTTCAATTGGCGAAATTCCAAGAGCACTTAAACTATATCAGTGCTTGTATATGTACCTAGCTTTTGGATATATTTGACACAGAATCTGTGTGACCTCTCCAATTCTAATACATTGGAAGGTGAAAGCGAATTCCACAATTCACAGCCATACAACGCTTTTGATAACACGATTGTGTGGTATATTGTCAAGGATGTTAACGGATTGAGCCCATGTGGGTGAATTCTGCTATTTATCAGACTTAAAAAGGTACCTCTTAATTTAGTATTGGACTCACGAATAGAGTCGTTTATGTATCTATACGAATACCAAGATCAGTTTAGACTTGGACTTCATTAATTATTTGGTTAGCACCAGGAGTCCATTGCCTGGTGTTACGATCAAATTCAGCCTGTGTTTCATTAAATACTATTACTGCACATTTTTTTAATATTGTAATCAAAGCGCCGTTTCATAGCATATTTATAGCATATATCAAATATCTTATTAAACTCATTCTTAGATAATGATATGGGGACCATAACATCAGCAACCGTAGGGTATCCTGCATTTAAGTTCTGTTCACAAAAAACAAGTCCACGGTTTTCTTACTCTTTGATTAGCCCGTCTATGAAGAGAAGCTACCGAACTGGAGAACTTTTACCACCTTGTCTATTGCCTTGTTTTACATAAAACCAGTCTGAAATACAACCTTGGTTTCTTACATAACTTTGCATATTACGATATATATTAGCAAGCGCTAAAAATATGTTGTCATCTATTTCGCTCTCAAACAATTTAAGGAGTTTTACATATGCTTATGTTCGAAAAAAACTAGTTGTTTTCTCTCTGAAACAAAACAAGGCATAGAGCTCTCAATAGTCTTGTTCGGGGGTCATTCAAACAGTTCTGTCACTAACGCGCTTCAGTAGATTTCCGACGCAGTAAGCATCAATAACTTCATTGCAATAAACAGACATTTTTATTACCATTTCTGTGCTCGAAAAACACATGCAATTTCAGGTATATGTGACACAGTTATTAACATCTGAAAAAGTGTCAGTCATTTACACTGGCTATTTTGTGTGTGCTTATATGAAGAACAGCGAAAAAGTAGAAATAAGAGATTACATTAAAGCGCGTGACGCTTTAAAAATACCCGCGAAAAATATATAAAAAGAGTTGTACGATATTCACGAACCTTCGGCAATAACTTTAAAAACAGATTTTAGGTGGTTAAAAAAATTGAATGTGATAAAAATGGCCCCAATGATGGGCCTCGTGCTGGTAGACATAACAGTTCTGTGATCTAAAACAGCATCGCTGCTGTAGAGAGACTTGTGGTAGAAGATGCTCGGTCAAGGATATAGCTAGAAGTATTGGTATATCGGAAGGAAGTGTTCATGAAATTGTAACGAAAACTTTCGGATTACGTAAAATATGTGCTAGATTCTTTCCCCATGTACTAATAACTAAACAAGAGGCTACTAGTGTGAAATGTTCAAGGGATTTTCTAAAACAGTTCAAAAATTGTAATAACAGGGTCATTTCCGACTTGTTAACTGGTAAAGAAACATGGGTCTACATGTTACAGATAGTAAACAATGGAGGACAGTTGATCAAGCACGGCCCGTGGTTGCAAGAAGACTAAAGAGTACCAAGAAAGTGTTATACACCATTTTATTTAATTCGTGCAGTCCATTAGTAGTATAGATAATAGGATATAAGCGCAGTTTCCCCTCGCATGCCCAAAAACTCAAGCATTCAACATGTGTTAACCACAGCTTTCAACCCAAGCACACCATCGTTAAAAAACCCTGACAAAAAACAACTTCCAGCCCGTTTAAAGCTACACAGTCCCTATTGAACTGGTAATAACTCATAATATGAATGAGTCATGTGTGAAGTAGTTTCAAATCGACTAACACCCCAAAAGTCGGTATATCGATGCAGAAATCGATGCGTAAAATTTCACATTTTTCTTTAGCCTCCGTATAGGTAATATCGATAAATATACGGCTTCAGAATATATGTGATAAAAGAAATAGTTGCCCGGAACGGCATTTGAACAACAGCCTTGCACTTTTAAGTTTTGAGGGAAGTACGCTGAACCACTAGAAACGGCTATTTATTGGTATGTTGTAGGATTTTTAACACAAAATAGGCATTACTAATAACTAGCGCGCACACACAAACTCGTCAAGTGCTAAATAACTAGTCGAGATATGATGTTTTAAGGCGAATTATTAGTTTCATATTGATAACATACAGTATTACACCAGGCAATATTAATTTGAACGTACGACAAGATGGACTATATATTTATTGATCCATCTTGAGGTGCGTTCAAATATGTTAAGTATTTTGCCTCAAAATAAATATTAGTTAGTATACTATTTTCTCAAGTAAGGTTATAGTTCAGTAGATAGGGCACCTGACTTGAAATCAGAAGATCGTGTGTTCGAGCCCCCGAAAGAGGCTAACTTTTTTCTGTAAAAATTGACGTTCAGTGCGTATAAGTACGATGTGCACTGGTTACAGTAAATGATTTCCTGCGCTATATTTGCTCGCTTAAATAACCGATTTCGACATGAGCTGGTGAACATGAAGTTACAGACTCAATAAAACCGAGACTGCTGCTTTATTCTCTTAATTGTGTTAGTTGCTCTCAAAGGATCACCTTTATCAGTACTTATTACAATTAAGGACGCGATTGATATAGAGACTGTGTAGCTTTAAATAACGATGATATGATTGCCGTTAAAAGCCTTCAACAAATTTTAAATTACCTGAGTAAACCCCGCTCGGGAAACACTTTGCAGATACCCATATTATCTATATTACTTACCAATCGAATTTTTTGTGGTGGAGGCATACCACCAGCTTTTCCTGGGTGGAACCAATACTGTACACCTCCCACCATCCGTAAGAATCGTAGAAAGAATGTGTTTTTAAGTTGATGTGCAAGTATAATAGCGGAAATATCGTCTTCATTCTTCTTGCTGTCTTTATAGCATAAGCTATTGTATGGTGTCCCCATATCTTCTACACTAAGCTCATTCATACCGTCAATATGTATGCTGATTGATCAGGAATGGTTTCAGCGTCTTTGACGTTTTTCTCCAGTTAAATGTGCAAGTTGCTTGTTTTTCTCAGGAATCCCTCTCCAATCACGAGGGACCAAATATTTGAATTGTTTTCGCTTATCAACACATTGTATTTTATATCGAGCTGATTTAGAGACATGGGGCGGCGACATAGGAATCTTGAACCATGCTCTACTTTATTTCGATTAGATTTGTATGGTTTTTCACCTCCCGGTTACGTCCCCATCCTATGGATGATGCTAGAGTTGCCACAGGACTCACCAAAGAAACTCAGTCCCTCTTGTCTTTTGTATCGTTTTGTCATTTGAAGGTATTTGTTCTGGACACCAGTATTTTTAATATTTGTATAGGTGATTATGAACTCACTCTGAGGTGAAATAATAACGGCAATCAGCCCCGGGTTTAAGACTGAATCCGTTTGCACCTCCGGCAGTCTGGGTGTCTTTATATACAGTTTCCTCTACTACTTGTGATATTCAGTCCTGTCAACTGAGAAACAGCTGGTTGTTCAGTAGGTAGACTGGCCATTTGAGATAGATAAGAGCATTAGTTCTGTAAATAAAACTGTATTTGTTACCATTAACAAGTATTATTGTTTATTATATATGTATGTGTTACTGTACTTTCTGTAAGGAAATCATGTATGATATAGATAGCTAGCGGTTCTTTAGAATTATGCCAGATCAATATAGAGGTTATATACTTTTCCTGTTCGATTTTTATATTTATTTTACTGTTCCAAATTTAGTTTCTCGAAAAACTGAATCTTTTTCAAAGCCAATTAAGTTGTGAAAGTTTGACTCCCTTAAATCAAGTATGAAATTATTATGAATGGTAACTGAATATAGATATAAAAATCGAACAGGAAAATCAGCATTCAAGGACGACAGTCAACCACAAACACACACAGAAACAAAGAACAAATTTAAAGATGAATGAAAGGCTAAATAAGACATAACAAACACAAAAGGGTTGACAATAGGGCTACCGCCTTGGAACGGTCAGTGGCAAAAAGGCCGCTAAACACTTGAAACTTGATAAATCAAACTCAATTCTAACAGGAACAGGTGAGTCAACAGCTAAATCACCGTTTACAGCCAATTTATTTGTCTTTTATATGATTATCGATATCGGCATAACTATAATTTTCATTGTGGAAAATAATCTCTTTCCCATCTTTTCCATTAAAATACCTTATCATTTTGTTATCAAAATCCTCACTTATATTATACTACGAGTAAGTCATAGAATTAATCGTATCAAGTCCAAGTTATACTGTTTGTTCTTGTTTAATATCAATTGTCTGTCAAATACATTTGTAAAACTACTCGGTGTATTAGAGCTATTAGTTTTATTGAAGCTTTTACTGATGATCTTTTTTGTTCCATTATATATATAAGTAGATAAAATTAACTACCTTTGTAATACAGTTTACTAAAAGTTGTTTCCAGATTGTAAACTTGATTAGTGTCATATTTTGTTTTTTGGATAAATGAGCCGAAGTTGAGATTTTGAAAGATACGCTTCAAATGTTCCGTTTAGCATTTGATTACCATTTTTTATTTTCGGCCGAATATATGAATCCTGACTAATTAGATTGTTCAGATTAAACTCTTCTAAATCGAGTTCTGTTTTTGTAACTGTATAGGCAAGGTCTGCTTCAAGTATATATCGTCCTGGTTTTACAATGATCACACTACAAGCATATTTTGTAGAATATTCTCCACTTTTTACAAATGAGCTATATAGAAGAAATGATTCGAGAAAGGTATCATCAATTGTTCTTCGAAGTGATTTTTGTGATGGGAACGATGCATCACCAGCATTATTTTGAATAATACTTATTCCGTCTAGTGTGGCTTCAAGAACTGGAATCCGTCTGAAAACGTCTACTTTCACTCTTAAATTATTAATTATATCAAGAAGTGCTGTGTGGCGACTATTAGAATTTTGATTATACTCTTTAAGATGAGCTGTTTCATTATCAAAAGCTATGCCCCTTTCATCCCGCACAGCTCTCATTTGTCTTGAAACCTCATTAATATTATTCTCTAGTTCATTATTGTCCACCATCTCTCGTTAATATTTTAAACACCAGCTTGTATTGTTTCACCTAACCTGTTATAAAATATCAATGATTTTCCCACGGTTTGTTTGTAACTGTTTTTGTACTCGACTTATTTTATTTATATCATAAAACATTATTCTTCTTAAAGTAAATTGTTTTGTTGCTACATCATCTGCATCTGTTGGATTATCGACATTTGTAATTTTATTATTATCCATGGTAAGATCATTTTTTAAAACATTTTCCTGGTTTTTACCCTTGTGAAGATAATTAACCAGATGTGTCTGTTTTACATACTCAGACAGCACTATACCAATATTTGTAATATTAACACTGCCAGTACTAACTTCCTCTCCAAGATCATTAAAAAGTCCCATTATATATAAGGTTAGATAAAATTTCACTTATGAAGTTTCTTTTGTTCAACTTCCTCGGGAGATCGAGATATAGAAATTCATACTGTTTGTCAGTTGCTTTTTCATACTGATCTTTACCTACGTCCTTTTGTGTTTGTGATATCTTATTTGACCTTTTATTCATCTTTCAATTTGTTCTTTGTTTCTGGGTGTGTTTGTGGTTGACTGTCGTCCTTGAATGCTGCTTTTCCTGTTCGATTTTCTATCTATATTTGTTCTCTAGAAAGCATGTCAATTTCATTTTTACTTGGAGTTGCAAAAAAGATATAATGAGAATAATTTAATCGGATGTCTTTAGGGGTTTTGTAATAAGACTGTGTCGAATAAATTACACAACAGTTTTTATGTCTACCTGGGATAAACTAATTAATAATATCGTTTTGATTACGTTCACAAACATAATCATCAAAAATAACTATCTTTTGAATATCGGAGTCTAAGTCATTCACAGAGATAACTTCATCATGAACATTGAACTGGAATGTTCTTCTTTTTTTTTTTTGCTATTATTTTCTAGTTTTGTGATAAAACCTGATACTTTGACTGTTCTAAATTTATAGCAAATAAATACATTTTGTCGTAATTACACTAAAGGTTTAAACAGCATGTGAACGCATGTATTTGTTTGACCAGGGCCCGGTTGTATGAAACAACTTACGACAATTTTGATCGTAAGTTAATTTCTTAGATTTACAATTCATAAATGAACGCGATATCGTTATTACGGCATGTAAAGCTTGTTCCACTGTTCCATACTCTATGCGTTTATCGTTACCACTGTTCCATATCGTTACTTACGGGTTTAATGTGTCTTTTGATGTATTTGGCCTTTTGACCTTAGTATATAAATGTCTTGGGCCAGATAACTGGCCCAGTCAGTAAGATCCTGGATCCGAAAACTTCGTTGTCATCTAGGAATCCTCTGTGCCAAATATGAGCACCGTCCTTAAAGTAGGAAAGGAGTAGTTCAAAGACTGACAGACTGACCACGATATATCCGCTTTTAATTCGAAAAGTGCGGATATAAGTATTTGTTTACACTACCAGAGACAACTTCAAAAACAAAAAATGGAACTATAAGGCATAACATATCGCTTCATAAAAGGATTCATGTGTATGTTTATAGAAGATTATTAGATGTGTGGCACTTCAAATTGTAAATGGACCAATTTCTAGTACCAACAAGATACTTGTCTGTAGGTTATTATTCTTTTATTTGAATTTATATATATTATTTTAATAGTGTGTGGGTTTTATATCCGCAAATTTTGAAAGGAAAAATAAAGGGGTATACTGTGATCATCCGTGCGTCCGTCCGTTAGCAGTTTTTTCTCGTAACATTATTTGAAGAATGGTGTTCATATTTAGCAGGATATCTAGGCTGACTATAAGACAACGAAGTTTTTGGTATCAGGGTCTGACCAATGGAAGCCAGAGGTCAAGGTCAAGGTCAAAAGGTCAAACTCATAGAAATAAACATTAAACGTGTGATATTCATGTTTTAATGAAATTTCTTACATGTATAAGTAATGATATTCGCATACAATATGAAAGGGTTTTGCGGTTTGGTATACGGATCCTCCTATATTAGGTGAGCATGCATAGTTATTGTTTCATCGTAGCCTAAACTCCTCCTACATGAGTTCAATGATGCTGTCCCTATGTATTACAATGGTTGAATAGAATGTTTAGATGACAACGATGATTATAGTCTGACTTCTGGGTCCAGAGTTCTAGGCCGAAAGGTAGAAAGGTCAACACAAACTAGAACATTACAGCACACGTATACACAGTTGTTAATTAAATACCGTTGTATTCTAATTGTTTCCTTATAACCTAACCTCTTTAGTTAATTGGAGTATGTTCACATTTGACACAGCGGTTGCCTAGTATGTGTACATGACAGTGAAGTGCGAAAGGTCCCCCATCGAATTTGCTCTAGTCTTGATTTATTGTCTTGACATTTCATTAATGTCGTCTGTAAAGTGCATGTATATGCATATTTCATAGTTATTATAGAACAGAACAGAACATACATGTTATTTAACTTGTACATACGTACATCGACATTTATACATACATAAATACAATTGTTCATAAACAAGTCACGTGATTCTACAAATGAATCATTTTATATCAATAGTTTGAATAATACATATATATATCACTGTATATAGCAAATAACTATTATATGTGGATGAATATACAAAATATCTTTTATTATATATTCAACAATGAATTTCTTACAGATAAAGCTTTACTTAAATATTTTGATAAATTAATAATAACATTATTATCTTGCGTCTGAAGTAATTCTATGAATTTAAACATACTTGGTCTATTATAATAATATTTCTTAATATAAATTTTGCGTATTCCTGTATAACAAGTGCATTTCAAAAAAAAGTGATACTCGTCTTCCAAATCGCTGCTATTACAACATTGACAATATCTTTCATTTCTAGGTATTCTATTTCTAGTGTATCGACCAGTTTGTATTCTTAACGCATGTGCAGATATTCGGATTTTTGTTAAATATTGCCTTAAATTACAAGGTAAATTATCAAGGTATGCTTAGTAATTAAAACTCATTTTACAATGATTATATAATTCAAGTACACTACTTGATTCTTTATCCACAAACCATCCTTGTATGAAACAATCAACAACTCTTTGTCTAAATACGTTAATAAAGTAATTAAAGTCAACCGAAGTTGGATCATTCCAGAGATTAGTAAAACCATATTCATTTAACATATTTTCTATGTTTGATATCCAGTTTGTATAACCCTTTTTACAATCGTTTAATGATGACATGTAAACATTTTAAAGTATTATGTTATCTGTTTTTAGTATTTTAAACCAATATTTAACAATTCTTACATAACGTGATATGAATAAAAGATATCTGCCTAATTCACCATAAACTCCTGCTGTACATGAGCTATTGCTCACCTTTATAATTTGCTTACAAAATTTTAGATGTAATCTCTCTGTTTGCTTTGATTTTGTATATCCCAAAATTTCCGACGAATAATTCAAAATTGAGTCAACAAAAGAGTCAAATAACTGACATAGTATTTTCGGTTTCAATTTTATCTTTTTACAATTATTAAGAGTACATTCAGTGCTTTCGGAGCTTTTCCAATCAAATGTTCTTGGTTTAAGGCAAAATTTCCCGTATAATTAAAAACTGTTCCTAAATAATTGAAATCATTTACTACTTCTATGTTTCCTCCATTATAATTCCAAGATTCATTGTTCAATAGCCCGCCTCTTTTTCTAAAAACCATGACTTTTGTTTTCGCCGTGTTTACCTCTAAGCCCCATTTGTTACAATAATCATAAAGTAGATTAATGTTTTGTTGCAATTCTTCAGGTGATTTACCTAAAATGACCATATCATCCGCAAATAAGAGTAAAATAAGTACTATATCATCAATTTGTAAACCTGTATTAATGTCATTTTGTAAATATAATTCTAGGTCCTCAATAAAGAGCGAGAATAATATTGGCGAATTAATCTTCCCTTGTCTCAACCCAATCGCATATTCAAAAAAGTCTGAGTACTGTTCACATTTCCTAACACATGATTTTACTTTTTCATACATATCTTAAAATATTCTTAACAGTTTACCCTTAATTCCAACGTTGTAAAGTTTCATCCATAATGCATTTCTATAAATCGTATCAAAACATTTCTTCAAATCAACAAATACACAATATAATCTTTTCTTATCATTAAGAAACTTTTGCACCGCATGTATTAAGACTAACAATGCATCGCTGGTTGAACGCCATTTCCTAAATCCAAACTGCGCATCAGATATAACATGATTATTATCACAAAAAGTTACAATTCTCTTATCTAATACAGTTGTGGAAAGCTTAGATAAGCAGCTTACTAGAGTGATGCCCCTGTAATTATTAAAATTATTAAAATACCCAGTTTTATGTAATGGAATAATTATACCTCCGGTCCATTTTTCTAGAAAATACCCAGAATCAAGTATAATATTAAACATGTCGCACAAATGAGAAGATAAAATTATCAATACTTTCAATTAAATATTCATTCATTATATAATTACTTCCTATACATTTTTTCTCTCTTAAGATGTTTTACCGCATCTAAAATTCCTTGTGCAGTTATGCGTGTATCTAGTTCTTCAAAGGTGCAGCTTAAATTATTAAAAGCATGATTTTTACAAAATTCCTATGCATCATCATTTTGACATTGAAAATTATTATTACCTAACTCCGAAAAATATTTCTTGAACTCATCAAGAGATATATCATATTATACTGCATGGTTTAAACGTGGTAGTGAGAAGACAATGTTAAAAATATAATACTTTGAACCATTATGGGAATCTACTGTTTTTAGTTTTATCGAGGAACAAAATGTTATGTGCTCGTCATTGGACTCTCAGCGAGTTTCGCTGCCTCGGGCACAGTACGTGAAAGGTACGCGATTTCGGCGAAGGGCATGCCATTTCGTTTGTAGCTTCAGTGATAGAAGCGCATAATACCTAGAAATGTGTCCATAGGACATGAATGTCCCCACTAAGGTCACTTTGCCATAGCATTTTGATAATAAACATAAACAAAGACAAATACGTGAAACTTTTTAATAGAAGAACTGAAATGTTGACTGTCGGTGAAATGGTAATGAGTGTTTACAACAGTAGAGTTATGGAGGAGCACTCGTTGTTTTAACTAAGTCACGGGCCATAACTCTGTGTTTCTTGGTCCAAAATAAAACAAAAACACTCAGGTACGCATCTTCACTTGCTGTTCAACATTCCTGTAAAGTTTGGTGACCGTGCGTTCAATAGTTACGAAGGATCGCAGAACACGAGTTTTTCAGCCCCTATTTTGACTAAGTCACGGGCCATAACTCTGTGATTCTTGGTCCAAAATAAAAACGAAAACGGAGGTGCGCATCTTCACTTGCTGGTCAATATTCATGTAAAGCTTCGCGAACGTGGGTTAAATAGAAATGGAGGAGTGCGCGACACAAGTTTTTCAGCCCCTATTTTGAGTAAGTCAAGGGACACAACTCTGTGGTTCTTGAGCCAAAACAAAATTAAAAACCAAGGTGAGCATCTTCACTTGCTGGTCAACAACCCTGTAAAGTTTTGCGACATTGGGTTAAATAGTAATGGAGGAGGGCGCGACACAAGTTGTTCAGCCCCTATTTTGAGTAAGTCAAAGGCCACAACTCTGGGGTTCTTGATCCAAAATAAAATAAAAACCCAGGTGCGCATCTTCACTTGCTGGTCAACAATCCTGTAAAGTTTCGCGACCGTGGGTTAAATAGTAATGGAGGAGGGCGCGACACAAGTTTTTCAGCCCCTATTTTTAGTAAGTCAAAGGTCACAACTTGATCCAAAATAAAATTGTAAACCCAGGTGCGCATCTTCACTTGCTGGTTAACAATCCTGTAAAGGGGGGGGGGGGGAGGAGGGGAAGTGAAATAGAGGTCTGACGAGTGACTGTATTATTATTTTAATAAACGAGTTGGATAAAGTGATTGGACACGAGGCTCTGCCGAGTATCCTATATTTTTATCAAACGAGTTTATTAAAGTCAATAATACACAGTCACGAATGCAAGATTCTGTGCATCACATTACACATCTACGACGTGATAGTTTCACTTTACTGTTGTCTAATTACCTTATATATGGCGGCAAGTTGTTTTCAAGACGTCAGCTATGTTACGCGGCTGTAAAGCGTTCGTTCGCTTTACAAATAATGCAACTGTAACGCGTTCGCTCTACAAATAATGCGACACCTTAAACCAAATTTAACGTTATTAACCTGTATTTTATAAAGTATATTAAAGGATGCATGATGCAACCCTAAAACTGCACTAAAGGTAACACTTTCGAGACTAAAGGTAACAACCTACGCTAAAGGTAACACAAACGGTCGGCACTAAAGGTAACAACAGCTGCACTAAAGGTAACACGATTTTCGACCTACACTAAAGGTAACACCCCTATGCCCTAAATGTAACAACACATTTTTGGTGCAGTTTTATTGGAAATTCAGGGTGTTCAACTAAAGATGTTATTTATTTAAGCGAAAATGTTTCTTCTTTTGTTGTACATATATTTAATATACACTTTTCATTTGATCTTTTCCGAACTTCAAAATGTGTATATCAATGATAGCTTATATACGTTTAATAACCAGCCAAATTTGAGCAGAAACAGCATTTAACACTGTAGGTCCATTTTCATCTGATAATTTCCAAACTTTATTTAATATTCCTATCGATAAAAGTTAGGACAAGTTTGAAAACCAACCATAGCTGGCTCACACTTATCCGTATGTCTCATATCTCACAGCATCTCCCCAACCCCAACCACACCCCCACTCCCACACCACCCGTCGTTTCTTTTTTTTTCTTTTTCGGAAATGTTTTATTTTTATCTCGATCATAGAAGAGATGAAAGCAGAGATACATTCAAAACTGACCGTGTTGAAACAGTAGAAGTATGGCCCTTGCATTATTTAAACATGGTAAACGTTCTTTTGTTTACTCTCTATCATCAGATCTTGACCAAATGTGTTGAAAAATAAATATCAATAAAAGCTCGGATAAGTTTGAAAATCTGACTCATAACCCACATACCCACTGACATGCCATGCCACCCCCGCAACCTTTCCCCCTCCCCTTCTCTGATCTTATTTTATTCATAATGTTAACAGACAGCTTTATCTGACCCCCAATACCCTCTACCTACCAATAACGCACCTAACCCTAACCCCTACCTACACCCAACATTCACTTGATTTCCGTCGAATTTGTGAGAATATCTCTATCGTTTAATATTATAGACACCATACAGCTTTAAAACGGCTGGGCCTCTTGTTTTCAAATGTTTGCGTATTTTTTATCAGCATTCCACTGTCTAACAGTATTTTTTCAAAAGCCCGGTAAATATAAGGGTTTATTACATTTATGCGGGTGAAAGATTGTGATTTCTCAGTGAAAGAATATTCATTATCACTAAATATTAATAACTAACACCGTACACAAAAATAACTAACTGTGACGTTGAGTTATGACGTCAATACAGTGTTGCTGACGTCGACGTCATACGTCGATAACGTTCAAAATGCGAATAATTTAGGTTAAAATTATACATAAACTGATTTAAAATGTAATAAACAGATCATTTAACTGCTGGGTTCGATTATAGGGAAATCCTTCACTCGATGGTAGCAGTGTTTTGTTTTTTCACTCACTCGCATACGCTCGTTCGTTAAAAGAACACACGTCTACCATCTCGTGAAGGATTTCCTTATAATCGATCCCAGCAGTTAAATAATCTCTATATAACGTTGCCAATCTCCATCTTTTACTCTTATATGGTTTTCATAATTGCACATGGTAAGGTACTAATGAACAGTTTCTTTGAGTTTTCACTTTGATAACGCAATCTTATCATTACACATGGTAGCAGTGAAAAGTGTATCTGTGTTGTAATGCACACGCTAACGCACATGTGAACACTTGTATTTCTGTGCTGATGTGTAATTCTAGTACGTCGTGCTACAAAGGTGAATATGTAATCAATATGTAACGCATGTCAAGGATTTAACCAGAGCGAAGCGAGGTCGCCCACCTTGATTCAAAATGTTTGGTAGGTAGAACTGATGGTAAAAATTGGGAAGAAAATGTGTGGTAAGAAAAAACGGTCGTGGAATGTTAACGTCTTCGTGACAACTTTTTTGTTTGTTTTCACTATTGTTATAACACACGTGACTTGATCTTGTATTATGTTAAACTTTGTTCCCAGTTCCTACCCAGATATAATGCTATTTTCTCTCGGCAGCTAGTTTACGCTTGCGTAAAACCTGGCTTGTATATCTTTTGTTTTTATAACACTTTGTCCCGGCGAGGACCTAGACAATCATACTTTAGCTCATATCGTCGGATATATACGCTTTAAACGACTTGCGTTGATTTCTTACTTTTTATACGTTTGCATTTGCATGTTTTTTTATTATGTTCGATTAATAATAAACATGAATACAATTTAATTTTCTTCTGATATGTTTATTTGTGTGTGTTTTTCTGACCGGGTCATCACGGTACTTTGTCCGTCAGGTAACACTTTGGTTTGAACATATTTTATTGCATTTTTTAGCAAAGTATGCAAATGGGTCGGGCCACATGTTCTTACAACATTAGTTACGGCCTTTCCTAAACACTTTGATCACGATATCCTGAACAAGTTCACATCCAACCTTTTTTGTTCATTCGGAAAATAAAATGATACAAATGAGGGAAGTTTGAATTTGATCAGAGAACTTTAAAACGTAGGATTCATTGACTGTCATGCAATTGTAAGGTGGGTTTTGTTCTCGCCAAATAGGGAATTTTGGTCTTTGTTTCCTCTCCTTTTCTAAACAAGTTCACATCAACCTTTTTGTAAAGATTAACCTTTGATTTGCGCAATCCAGATTTCCTTTTTTTTTTAGCGAAAACTACCTTCATTTTTCATTCAGTTTTAATCGAACTACGTGATTTATAAGTATATTAGTTCTATCGTTAAATAAATTCTTTATTATTATTATTATTATTATTATTATTATATCTCGAATAAGGACTTGAATCCTGACCCGGCAATTATTCCAAGATTAATGTGTGTTTTATGCGAATTAATTATGAATGTATGAATTTATAATGACATGTATGTTCAGTGTTTAAAAGCAGATTATCTGTTTCAAGATATGAAAAGCGATATACATAGTTAATTTTGTTAAGATTGCCTTCAGTCCCTTTAAAATAGGTATGCCTTAAAATAGCGCTTCAATGACATGAGATTCAGTTTACAATATTCAGTAATTCATTTATGCACCCATATGAGTGCATCAAATTAAATAATTTAAATTAATGAATTTTAAATGAATTTCGAAAATTTTATGAAAACTTTGAAGGCTACAGACTAAAACATTTTAGCACCGCCCCAGGGGTCATAGTTTAACATAAAGTTATACAGAAACATCTGTAAAAATATTATTCCATAAGCTTATCCGGTACTAAGTTTGTTGAAATGGTAACACTATGGTACAATTTGGCTCCATCCCAGAAGCTATATTTCTGACTTTTGTAAGAAAAACGTTTAAAAATCTTTTCTGAAACAACATTAAATAGAGGTCTGTTATTAGGCATGTACCAAACGCTTATTTATACTCTATCAAGATTGTGCAAATGGTGAACCCTGTGGTCAGATTTGGCCTCGCCCGGAGGTCGAATGTTTTATACAGACTTATATATGAACATTTAACATAAAAACCTATTCTTTGAATCTACAAAATCTAGAGGTACAATGTTGAGCATGTAGCATAACATATTTGAAATGGTGACCCTGTGGTCAAATTGACTCCAGATAACGTTTGAATCCTCGTTAATTACAATTTAAGAAACGCTGGAAACGCAAGAATAGTCCACTGTAATTCACAGCTTTATTCCAATTCTATCCTCCCATCTACAATCCGTGAATGGAACTTTCACCATCGGCGAGAAATTCCGAGTATATTAGTGTTTTCAAATCTAGACTGGATAGTTATAGGACTACTGTTCCACAATACTACTTTACTGGTAATCGGAAGGCCCACATTCTCCACACTCGCCTTCGCACTCACTGCAGCAGCTTAAATCAGCATTTATTTTTAAAAAAAATTGTAGAAAGTCCACTATGTGTATGTAGATCCTTAGAAGAAACGAATCATTTCCTATTGCACTGTCATCTATATACTCCCCAGAGAATAGTAATGAATAATGAGTTACTACACTTAATCGACGAAATAACACTAGACACCCTACTTTTTGGTGATGAAACACATTCTCTAGACGTAAACACACAAGTTTTCAAAATAGTCCAAAATATATTCTCAATACGAAACGGTTCCTGTAAATTGCATGCACTTAACTTTAGGAATTTGAGAACATTAAATTTGCCAAACAGTATGCCAATCTGAAAATTTGCTATCATGCTCCCTACAAGCTGAATCTGCCACTATAACAATACATTAGTATGGGGATAAGGGCCTATATGTTTACTGAGGAACGTCGCACACACACACACACACACTCTCTCTCTCTCTCCTTACATTTCTATATTTCTTGTAATTATATATTAAACACTTAACTAGCCATTTGATTTCATGTACTATGCTATCACGAATAATGTAACTTAATGTGCAATGATCAAGGAGACAGATATATACAACCGTTTTGCTTTCTTCTGGATCCTAATTCACTGTTAACTATTACATAATTGTATGTCTATATAACACAAACTGTATAATTGTGAATAAAATAGTGTTTAAACCAAATTGACTCCACCCCATGTGTCACATGTATTACATGGACTAAGAAATGCAACACATTGAACAATCTTCTTATCTGAAACCACAAACCATAGAGCTCTCATGTATTTCATATATAGCATAAGCTAATAGTCTTCTACCAAGTATGTTCAAATAATGGCCATGGATTCAAATCAAGCCCCGATCCGGAGAAACCCAGTTTACATAGAGTGGCTACAAGAGATAGAGGTCATACGCTTATGGTCCTCTCTCTACCAAGTGTGTTTAAATGGTGATACTTGGGTTAAATGATATCATTTTTGGAGTATCAATTAAAATTGGGTTATATTGGAAAAATCCTTCTGAACTTACCAGACCTCTTTTATCTGACCCACCTTTGTTACTGTTGCAAGTGTCTACAATGGACAAAGGTCATCATTCAGGGCCATTTGACCCTCTTTTATATAAATATGTGGCATTAGTCTATATCCATCTGGCGTAGTATATATAGAGAATATCATGTTATTGCCTGATCCTATCCAGTTTATCAGGTGAGGCTGAGAAAAGAAATGAGGTCCGAGGCTGTGCCGAGGGCTTCATTTTTTTCATGCCGAACCTGATAAACTGGATACTATCAGGCACTAACATGATATTCCATTTATCATGTTATCGTTTAAAATCATTTAATTTACCTTTTTCCAATTTGTCCACATTTTTCCCGTTCAAAACTACACAGACGTTATCAAATATACCCTGACGTCATCAAAATGGGTGCTGATGTCATCAAAAGAAGTGCACCTGACGCCATCGGAAGGTAACTGCCGAGATAAGGTTTTATCCCAGGCACCCTCTTTCTCTTCAGAATTGTTCAGATTTACCTGCAATGCCATTGACCTACCTTTAACGTTTCAGTGAGGCTAAGTGTTTGGGCTGACCTCAAAAACATATAATTAATACAGAAACAAAACCCAGATATAGACACTACTGAACGTAAGTTTAAACTTATAATGACCCCACTTTGATTAGTGCTTTACTGTGAAGTAGAATATTTATTTGACATCGAAAACAAAACAAGCTACACAGACTATAGTCATCACTCTCGTAGTCTTGATATGGGAGGAGCTGGAGAACCTGGGAGTACAAGTTGGTTCTTCACATCAGTACAAAACGTAGGCCACCATCACTGAACCAGACCTACGTTATGTCTTTAGTCTTGTCAACACATTTTAAGACATATAGTCTTCCAACTTCCTGCATAGAAAATATATATCAATTAGATTGCTATTCATACATCCTTCTACTTCCTTCTTTAAACTTGCTTAAGGAAACGTGTTTTGCTACAGCTTCGTGTACATGCTAAGTATGTACAAGGGGTGTTCAAAAAGGGAATGCAACTGGCCGCATCATTTTTATGTTGTTAACTGTTATGACCATACATAAACAAATTTGTATATACTTAATTAGAAAATGATGTTCTTTTTTATTCCGTATCAAATTGATCACGTCATATACATGCAAATGGTACAGTTTAAGACACAGTGACGATACTTTTTTTTTCCAAGTTAAAGACACTGTCCGTAACTAACGCATATATTGAGCATAAACAAAAAACTGTCTGTTTTGTTTATCAGTGGAAAGTATACATAGAAACATGAACATAGGAACATAGACCTAAATATGTGTGTAGTATTATATTCGTTAATTTGAGGAAAACAATATTTTATTTATTGTTTGTAAACATTGCTGGGACGGCTTTATTTATTTTCTTGTTGCTCACGTGGTATCCTCAGCGTTTAATTTTTTTTATTTTTATAAATCTTTGTTTTCACTAATGAGAAATAAAAACAATATAAAATATGTCCGGTCTATAGCTTTAAGGATCATATATATAGTGTTGGCTGGGCAACGTTTGACATCTTTAAGTCTAAGTGTTTTTTTTAAATCATTGTTTTATTTGTTTTATATTTTGAATCCCAGTAGGTATGAAAATAATAATGTAGGATTTAAGACAGTAACATATACAGCAAATGATGTTTTCAATATATTTTATTTGTCGTTTGTAATCAGTTTTTATTATCAAGAAAATAGAGGGTATGGGTTGATTTGAGTAGAACTTATTATTTTGTTATTTAAGAAATAACATATTTCCAGCGGGTTTAATATTGTCCCAGATCAATATTTGGTGGGCGGGACTTGAAGTTCATCGATATCGAAGGCCGCAGGCCCGCGGTTTCGATGTGTTGCAAGTTCCAAACACCAGGTTTTGATCTCGCACAATATAAACCCGCTGGAAATATTTTATTTCTTATCTGACATGGAGTATTATATATCATGATACACATTTTGCCGACAGATTGCACAAACTACAAACAAATTCTCGCAACTTAAGAGTACATTTTATGCCTGTCTCTCAACATCACCCCCTGAAGTTCAGGGTGAGAAGGTCCTAGGCCCATTCTCCATATTTTATCTCGATGTACATGGAGGATGAGCCTGGCATGTTCATGACTGTTAGGCGCCATATAACCTTTCATTTGTTGGTGCGCCAATCCAATTCAATGCAATTCAACATCAAACGAGAAGAATATACAGCTTCATCCTATTTAAATATGTTGTTGGAACGTAGCGTTGCTTAAAATAACGCATGTCATTGCTTTGTTGTTTTGCATCTGACGTTTAAAACGACGACTCGACTCAAACGGTTAACGTGTTTTCTGGCGTTTAAAGTCACGTCTTAATGGTTGACGTACATGACGTCAGAGGTATTGCATAGCTTTTTAAGACCTCCCCAATAACCAATCAACATTGAGTATTTTAATAAAAATAAGCATACAAGTCGGACAGGAAATGCAGCTTTCACAGAACACAGTAAACACCCAAAAACGCAAAAAGACAAAAATGAATGGCAATATTAATAAGGAATAAAGGCATATGACGTCACCAACACAAACATGGTTGAAAATAGGGCTACCGCATTGGAACGGTCAGTGGCAAAAAAACACGTTGGGGTTTATACCAGGTTCTAGGGTGCACCAAACCTCACACTTACCTAACTGTCATCCCAATAAAACGGGACAGTGTAAATAAAAAAATCCCCGCCATGAACTATTCTCTTACCATCAAGCAGCATTAATAGGCAATATAAGTAAACACAAAGATCTGATCTGCATATATAAATACAAAAAAACAATAGCCTAGCAAGCCACAAAGAAGGTACTCAGTGACTTAGCAGAAGCCAGAGCCACAAGAGAATAAACATTGAGGGCACAACAAGACAAGATTGCAGACAAATATCAAACGTCACCGTACTTTTAGGTAGACGTCATCATAGAGTACACAGCCTGTTCGTCATCGCACAAGGAAAGAGGAAAGCATAGTGGCGAACTGTAAATGGGTCCACCACCAAGCATGCAGAGCGTGGCAAAATGATAGAGGCATAACCTCTTTTGATAAACCTTTTAACAATACAAAGATAATATGAAACTGATCATGACAAGGATCGTACGAAATTTGTAAATCACGTCACCATAGGAGTCAGGTTGTGCTAGTCCTTGTCGCAGAAGAGTTCGTAAATTACTTTTATATTTGGAAAGAAGATCATGGTTACGATAATAACATTTTGCAAAGTTTTTACGAAGTTTATGGTAACAGTAGCCCTGATAAAGTAGCTTTTTATTTATACAAAGATTACGAGTATTAAAGTCCTCAACTCGAGTACAAACTCCAGAAAAACGAATTAGTTGAGACACATAGACCCCATCTAAATGGAGATAAATAACAAAACAAAATTAAAATCATCTCTCTTGTCATACATTTTACTAAGAGATGTAAATCGAGAAAAGAAAAGAAATAGTGTTAATTTTAAGATATTTAGGATATATATTAGTAACCACAGTAGAAAAGAAAGGGTTGTCAATGTTCAATATGTCATGCAGATACCGAGAGGTGCCATTAAAGGCTTCAGTAACATCTGTCTGGGTACCTGATGAAAGACTCAACATTAACCCCCTTTCATAGCAATATAAAAACAAATCTACGACAAAGGTGCACAGTTCATACCCATAGGGATACCAACAATTTGTCTATAAATGGTATTTCCATACCTGACGAAAAAATTATCTAATAGAAAAATAAGTGATTCACAAACTTCATGGCAAGTCCACATAGTGTAATTGTCTAAACTGCTGTAAGTAAAAAACGCTTCAAGATAAATAAAAAAATAATAATTTGTTTTTAAATAGTGGAATACATCATATAAACGTACATACTGAGCTAAATGTATACTGGACTTCTATGTCAAAACTCTGGGTATAGTAGTTTACAGTGAAAGTGTCAAAATAACTGAAAATGTGCGCAATTTAAAGTATTTTTAATATAAATTCATAAGAAGGCTGGTGACCTACAAGAGGTGTTCAACTTATAATTATGTAATCGAATACACTATATTGACATTCTCGCCGATTTAATGTCACGGCTAATTATTCCTTCGATATAAAACATTATGACATGAACTAGTATGTGCTTCCTAATTTTGGTGCATTCATATTTTTGAAAAAATGATGTTTTGAACCCAGAATCTTCAATTATAAAAATATACACAGTACAAATTAAAAAAATGCATGTAAATTGTCGTTTAAGGTCATAGTATTCTGGTGTGTTCATGTCTGAACGTAACAATGTGGAATATGCACTTTAATTTTTGCTATTTGTCGGCTTTCACGATTTCAGAAAAGATTAACGTGACATTTGAATTTGAAAATGATATGAAAACTTCTAGTTGTAGGCACTGTTATGATTTCCTCCTCTATAAAATAACTTTAAATACTTTCTTATAAGAAAAGAAAGAAAAAATACATAACTTAAGATTCAGGGGCAAAACACACACATTTTCAAATACTAATGAAAGAAATATATGTTTTCTTTATATGGTATGTATTATACAATAATAATGAAATGTAGCAATAATCTGATTAGTAACTTCGAATGGCTCAGGGTAAAAGGAACTGTTATTTAAAAAAAAACCGGGCATTATGACTTGTAGATTTGCTACTCATTATAAAAAGGTATTTTTTATAGTTCAATGCATCTTTTTTAAAATATATCTATACATTTATTGTTGACTATATAGTACTAATACTATATTTAAAGTTATGGTAGAATAACGATGAAAAAAGTAACCTGACTTCTATGGTGATGTGATTTACAAACTTCGTAAGATCCTTGGTCATAATCACTTTCAAACAATCTTTATTAAACGTGTTAAAATGTGTATCAAAAGAGATTATGACCCTATCATTTTGCAACGTACATCATGTTTACTGGTTGACCCATTTACAGTTGGCAACTATGCTTTCCTCTTTGATTATGCGATGACAGAACCGATTGTGGACCCTATGATGACGTCTACCTTAATCATCAAAGGACGGTAATCTTGTCTTGTAGTACCCATAATGATTTATTCTCTTGTTCCTCCGGCTTCTTCCAAATCTTTGAGTACTTGCTTTGTGGCTTTCTAGGCTTTTTTATATTCAGATTTACATTATCATTTATGTGATATACTTATATTGTATATTAATCCTGCATTCTTTGTTAGAACATATAGCCTGGCGGATATATCTTTCTTTACAATGTCCAAGAGACTCTTGAGTAAGGTTTGGTGCACCCTTGAACCGGTTTAAAATCCCCAGTGATCTATTTTCCTACTGATCGTTCCAAGGTGGTACCACTGTTGTCAACCCTTTTTATGTTTGTGATGTGCTTTTTACTGAATGTGTTTGCGATGTACTTTTTGAATCACATTTTCGTTGTAATACTTGTTGGAGTGAATGTATTCTGTAAATCCTACTCTTCCTGCTGGACTTATGTTTCTCAGCTTATTCGTTTCTCTGGAGCTTGTAGTCGTGTTGAGGACTTTATTATTCGTAATATTTGTATAACTCAATAGCTACTCCAGCATACTATAGCTATACCGTTACCATACACTTAGAAAAACCTTTACACAATTTTCTTATCGTAACTCTGATCTACTTTTAAAAATATAAAAGTAATTTAAGAACTCGTCTGCGACAAGGACTAACACAACCGACTTCTATGGTGATGTGATTTACAAACTTCGTAAGATTTTTAGTCATAATTACTTTCATACAATCTTTATTAAACTTGTTAAAAAGTGTATCAAAAGCGGTTATGACCCTATCATTTTGCAACGTACTGAATTTTTTAGTAGTTGACCCATTTACAGTTCGCCACTATGCTTTTCTCTTTGATTGTGCGATGACCGGACAGATTGTGGACCCTATGATGACGTCTACCTAAATCCTTATAGGACGGTATAGTTTGATGTTTGTCTATAATCTTGTCTTGTCGTACCCTTAACGGTTTATTCTCTTGTTGCTCTGGCTTCTGCCAAGTCATTGGGTACTTATTTTGTGGCTTTCTAGGCTTTTGTTTTTATAGTATATTTACATGATCATTTATGTGTTTTACTTATATTGTCTATTAACGCTGTCCTGTTTGTTAGAGATTATAACCTGGCGGGAATATCTTTATTTACACTGTCCCGTTTATTGGGATGACAATCAGGTAGGGTAAGAGTAAGATTTGGTGCACCCTAGAACCTGGTTTAAACCCCCAGGTGCCCTTTTCTGCCACTGACCGTTCCAAGGCGGTAGCCCTATTGTAAACCCTTGTGTGTTTGTGATGTCATATTTATCTTAAAGAACTTCAGCTTAACAAAGCTAATATATCTGATAATAACGCTTCTTTTCGTGATTTAGATCTCTCGATTGAAAATGGTAAAATAATTAGCAAAATCTATGACAAGAGAGATGATTTTAATGTTTACATTGTTAATTATCCCCACTTGGATGGGGATGTTTCCCGAGCGATTTCCTATGGGGTGTCTGTGTCTCAACTTATTCGTTTTTCTGGAGCTTGTACTCGAGTTGAGGACTTTAATATTCGTAATCTTTGTATAACTAAAAAGTTACTCAGTCAGGGTTACCGTTACCATAAACTTCGTAAACCCTTTGCAACATTTTATTATCGTAACCCTGATCTTTCCAAATATAAAAATGAGGACTCTTCTGCGACAAGGACTATCACAACCTGACTTCTATGGTGATGTGATTTATAAACTTCGTAAGATTGTTGGTCATGATCACTTTCATACTATCTTTGTTAAACTTGTTTAAAAGTTTATCAAAAGAGGTAATGACCCTATCATTTTGCAACGTACTGCATGGTTGGTGGTGGACCCTTTTAAAGTTCGCCACTATGCTTTCCTCTTTAATTGTACGATGACCGGACAGGCTGTGGACCCTATGATGACGCCTACCTAAAGCCCATTGAGACGGTGGCGTTTGATGTTTGTCTATGATCTTTCTTGTCGTGCCCTTAATGGTTTATTCTCTTATTGCTCTGGCTTCTGCCAAGTCACTGAGTACCTTCATTGTGGCTTTCTAGGCTATTGTTTTTTTGTATTATATTTACACGAGCATATTTGTGTTTTACTTATATTGCCTATTGATGCTGCCTTGTTGGTTAGAGATTAGATCATGGCGGGGATTTCTTTATTTACACTGTCCTGTTTTAATGGGATGACAGTAGGGTAAGTGTGCGGTTTGGTGCACCGTAGAACCGGTTTAAAACCCGAGTGGCCTACTTTGTCACTGACCGTTCCAAGGCGGTAGCCCTATTGTCAACCCTTTTGTGTTTGTGATGTCGTTTGCATTTATTATTGCTTTTGCCTTCTTGTTTGTCTGTTTACGTGTTTGTTTCTGTGTTTTGTGGTTGACTGTCCTCCTTGAATGCTACATTCCCTGTCCGATCTTTTTATATTTCCTTATAAGTGAACAGCATAGAGATCCTGAGGTTTTTAGCTTATTTGATAGGGCCGTTAGTGAAGAAGAAGCTTCACAAGTCCCAGTTTGTTATTTTACTAAACATGGGATCCTGATGAGAAAATGACAACTACCTGATGTCCCTGCTGATGATGAATGGACTGTCAATTATCAAATTGAGGTTCCTTGTTCACATCGTCAGGAAATTATCAGATTAGCTCGTGAAACTCCTTTGTCTGGTCATTTAGGTGTCAATAAGACATATCATAAGATTTTGTGTCATTCTTATGACCAAATCTCAAAACGTATGTTTCACAATACTGTAGGTCTTGACATACATGTCAAATGGTAGGAAAATCCAATCAGAAGATTCCCAAAGTCCATCTGCAACCTATACCTGCATTTGATGAACCTTTCAGTAAAATAATAGTGGATTGTGTTGGCCCCTTGCCTTATACCAAGGCTGATAATCAATATCTGTTGACAATTATGTGTGCGTCAACATGATTTCCTGAAGCTATTCCATTTGGGAATATTAAGACAAAGTCTATTTTGAAGGCTCTGGCCTTCCTAAATATGTCCAGTCTGATCAAGGGTAAAATGGTATATTGCAACATGTAATGCAAGAGCTTTTTGCCACTGACCATTCCAAGGCGGTAGCCCTATTGTCAACCCTTTTGTATTTGTAATGTGTTATCTTGCCTTTTATTCATTTTTAAAGTTGTTCTTTGTTTCTGTTATTAAAAGGGAAAATACTCTCTGAAGAAGATACTTCTTTGAATCTTCTAATCGTATGTGTCTGATTTTCGACACTAACTGTTAAAAACACTAACTGTTAAAAGCTTGTGAGGTAGCTCAGTCTAATCTCAAACCATCTCAATCACAAATGAAAACAAGATATAATTTGACTTCACAAGAAAGACATTTCAAACCTGGTGATAAAGTTCTTGCTTTATTACCTATTCCTGGAAAGCCTTTTCAAGCTAGATATCATGGTCCTTATACAGTAGAGAATAGGGTCAGTGATTTAAATGATACTCCTGGAAGGTGAAAACAACGTCAATTTTGTCATATCAATATGTTAAAAGACTACATTAACAGAGATAGTCCTTCTTCACATTCAGTTAGTATGGTTTGCTCTGTCACACTTGAAAAGTCCAGTGCCGAGTTACAAAATGAAGATGAACATTTTGACAAAAATGATCCTGGTTTAGCTGAACTCCAAGACAGTGACATTTTAAAAAAATCTCGACGAGAATATCCATCACAGAGACATGAGCTGAAACAGTTAATATATGGATATGAGCACTTATTTCCGGATGTTACAAGAAGAATAGATAAAATATTGCATGATGTCGATGTCGGAAATTCTACTCCAATAAACAGCATCAATACAAAATGAATCCTCTAAACAACAATATCTTAAAGAAGAAATTTAATACTTATTATGAATAATTTCATTGAGCCAAGTAAAAGTGAATAAGTTCACCATGTGTTCTAGTTTCAAAACCGGATAATACTTACCCGATGTGGACTGACTATAAAAAAGTCAATAGTGTCACACAAACTAATTCATTTCCAATTCCACGAATTGATGACTGTATTGATAAAATTGGAAATGCCAAATACGTTACAAAATTCGATCTTATAAAAGGATTTTGGCAAGTACCTCTCACAGAAAGAGCAAAAGACATATCAGCATTTGTTACTCCAGATGGACTATTTCAGTATAAAGTTATGCCATTTGGAATGAGAAATTCACCAGCCTCGTTTCAACGACTCGTCAATAACTGATCTAGATAGATGTGACGCATGCCGTGATGACGCCATCATTTACAACAACACATGGGAAGACCATCTGTGGACAAACAAACCTTTCTTCAACCGTCTTACAGATGCGTAGTTTCGAAAGCCGGATGGGACCAGAATGGAAGTAAAGAAAAAATATATATTTTTGTTATAACGAGAAAAATCCTCGTAATAACGAAAAATATTCTCATAATAACGAGAAAAAATCCTCGTAATAACGAGAAAATTAACGAGAATATGTATCGTAATAACGGAAAAAATCCTCGTTATAAAGAGAAATATTCTCGTAATAACGAGAACATTTATCGTAATAAGGAGAACATTTATCGTAATAACCAGTTTTTTCTCTAGTAATTACGAGAAATTTAAGAAAGCTAAGTGAAATGGATGATATGATAACTATGGAAATACGCAAATGACCTTGACTTAGTTATTTAGTTATTCTTTCCCTCCGTCACTTATGGAAGCGCATAGGGAACCCCTAATAATTTTTTTTCATGACATATATATTACGTCATAACGTCTTAATATTAGGCGATCGTGGGATAATTTTCCTCGACATTTGTGTTTATATGTGGATATGAGGATAACACTATACCGGCATAACGTTATATAACATCTCATATTATTTTATGTATGACGTATTGCAATTAATATGTACCGGCAAAATTAAATTAGATGTAAAAATTAGGCAATTCACGTTTTTTTTTCTCGTCAACATTATTATAAAACAACACATATATCTAGTTATTTCGTTATATTTTACCTTCATTTTTTCACCGTTGGCGGGAACGTGACGTCATAACAGAAAATGGCAGCCTACCCGCGGTCAATTCGGATTTGCTGTTTCCAAAGAAGTATTTAAAAAGCCGTCATTGCCTCAAATTATGAAGAATTTTTTGAGAAATGTAAACCATTCTCTTGAAAATTCATAGATACATTGCCATTGGTGAAAAGAGGGAACCCTATTACTTTTGCAGTCAGTAGTTCAAAGGTTAAGGTTTCCATTACTTTATTTGGAAATACATATTCCGTGTCATTACTTCAAAAGTGTAACACCCACATTCATTGTTGCCTTGACCACCAATCCGTTCAATAACTCCAGGAGTATAACACTTACAATCCTGAAACCTTTTAGGCATATTGCCCTTGGTGAAAGGAGGAACCCTATTGCATTTGGGTTCAGTAGGTCAACAAGGTCACATTGATCAAATCCTGAGAAATATTTTCTCCACTGTAACTTGTAACTGTTTGACCTACAATCTTGTAACTTTACAAATATAGTAGCCATGTTAAAACAATGACTCCTATTAATTTTGGAGTTAAGATTGCAGTAACAAGATCTTCAAAAACGTCGTCTGTGCTTTAATTAAACTGTAATATATTGTAAACGGACAGGACTTTATGATTGCTCATTGTCCGTCCATGTCCGAAATTCGTATCCGGACTATTATAACTTCTTTATCTGTCATTGGATTTCAATAATATAAATTTACAAATGGTCATCACCATGACACCATGTGTTGCGGCCAGGTTCCTATCTTGAAGGTTAAAGTCACACATGTACTTTGAAGGTTCATGTCCAGGCTATAATGTCTTCAATTATCATACAATTTGAATACTAATTATTATTAGACAGACATGTTCAACATGAAATGAAAGCCATGGTCCTACCTTCAAGGTCAAGGTCACACATACACTTTGAAGGTTGTTTATAAATTCGTGTTCGGGTTATAACTTCTTCATCTGTCATCAGTGGTCATTGGATTATAATACTATTACACACAAACGTTCACTACCATGTGACGTGGTGTCGCGAGTAAGAGCCAGGTCCCTCCTTTCAAGGTCAAGGTCACACATGCACTTGAAGGTCGTTGCTTAAAATATTGTGTCCGGGCTATAACTTCTTTATTTATGACTGGATTCCAATAATATTATACACAAATGTTCAATACCATGAGACAATGTGTCGCGACTATGAGCCTACCTTCGAGGTCAAGGTCAAACATATACTTTGAATTGGCAACCGATCTATATTTTCTGTGGCCATCATTGGATTCCAATACTATTGTACACACATTTGCACCATAATGAGGCTGTTTCCCGAAACACTGCGAGGTACTTTCCATCAAGGTCAAGATCACACTCTGAAGGTTATTGCTATAATTCTGTGTCTGGGCTTTAGATTCTTTCTACATCATTTTATGCTAATACGATCATACACATATGTTCACCCCATGAGACAATTTCGCGACCAAAGCAAAATGCCTACCCTCGAGGTCAAGGTCACACTAACACTTAGAATGTTTTTGCTGTAATTGACTTTCATCTTTAGACCCAAACCGATATAGGACGTTATACATTGTAGACCAGAAGAACCTTGCCTTATATACAATATAAAGGCCATAAGAACTTGATATACTGAATACAGAACATGAGAACATTATTCACTGTATACAGGCGATAAAAACTTTAAACACTGAATTAGGCCATAAAAGCATTATACACTGTAAACACCTTATACGATGTATACAGACTAGAAGAACCTTATTTATACACTGTATACAGATCATAAGAATCGAATACACTGTTTACAGTGCATAATAGCTTTATACACTATGTACAGACCATAATAATATTATACACTGTGTACAGACCATAAGAACCTTATACACTGTGTACATACCAGAAGAACGCTATGCACTGTATACAAACCATAAGAACCTCATACACTGTATACTTCATTATTCACATATGCTTTTTATTTATTCTCGATTTAATATTTTGGTCGAGTTATTTTATTACGCAATACGTATAATAAAATAGATCACGACTCTGGTTTTGGCGTTTTACAAGTAAAATGTTGACGTTATATCCATATAAAATAGCAAATGTCGAGGAAAATATTCCACAAGTACCTTATATTAAGACGCTATGCGCTTCCATACTCCCTCCCTCCTGTACAAAGAAATCCCTCCCTTCCTTCCTGTACCGAGAAATGTTCTCGTTATTACGAGGATTTTTTCTCGTTATTACGAGAAGATTTGTCGTTACTACGAGAATTGTTATCGTTATTACTTGGATTTTTCTTGTTATTACGTTATAACGGGAATACATTTTTTCTTCACTTCTTCATAGTCAACCTCAACAAAAGTGAATTCTGTCGCGCTGTTGTCACCTTTTTAGGACACGAAGTGGAACAGGGTCAGATCAAACCTATTGAAGCTAAGATTGAGGCTATCTCTGAATTTCTTGTACCGACTTGTAAACAGCAACTGATGCGTTTTCTTGGTATGGCTGGTTATTATAGAAAATTTGGTCATACTTTTGAGTCATTGCTGAGTCTTTGACCAACATACCGAGTAAAAGAAATAAATGTTATTGGACTGAAAGATGTCAGCAGTCATTTGATAAATTAAAAGCCATACTTATGAGTGCACCAGTTCTTTCAGCACCAAATTCTGATTTTCAAATTAAGTTAGCTGTTGATGCAAGTGATATTGGTGCTAGTGCTGTACTTTTGCAAGAAGACAACAATTGTATTGACCATCCAGTTTGTCACTTTTCTAGAAAAAGAAATACTCTACTATTGGAAAAGGGTGTCTTTCTTTGATTTTGGCACTGTAGCATGTTGAAATCTATTTAACTTCATCTGAGTCACCGATAGATGTCTTCAGTGATCACAATATCTCACATTCATAGATAAAATGAAAAACAAAAATCAAAGTTTAATGAGGTGGAGTTTAATGTTGCAGGAGTTACACTATTAAAATTAGAAATATCATAGGAAACGATAATTTGATTGCTGACGCATTATTTTATGTATAAAATACGATTGTATATTTAAACGCAAATTATTGTTATACAATTTACATTTTGATTATTCTTAATTATAAACAATTACATTTTGTAATATATGCTTTGACATATGTACTGAAACTGAAATAGTATTACATTATTACATTTCTTTTTACATATTTTTCACAATAATGCTTTATTACATAAGTTATTCTTTTTCTTTAAGGGGAAAGTGTTACCCTCATGTATATAATGCTATATAACTATACATGTTTATTCATCTGGCTGTTAAGTTGATTCTATTAATAGCACATATATAAAAGGCTGGGTTGTGTTTTATTAATATTTGGCCAGATTGTTTTGATTGACATCCAGTGTTTTCCCTAAATTATTGTTAGCTCTACTGCAGTAGAGCTTATGGGGTGGTGTGTTGTCCGTCTTCCGTCGTCCGTCGTCCGTCCGTCCGCCGTCCGTCGTCCGTTAACTTTTCTTCAAACTACTTCTCCTCAGAAACCGCTTGGCTAAAAAATCTTCTTCTCTGAAACTGCAAGAGCCAGAGGTTTAATATTTTGCATTTGCTTTAAGCTTGTAGTCCTCTACCAAGTTTGTTCAAATCGTGACCGAGGGATCACATTTGGCCCCACCCCGGGGGTCACAGTTTTACATAGGCTTGTATAGGGAAAAACTGAAAAAAATCTTCTTCTCTGGAACCACATGGCACAGAGCTCTCATGTATTACATGTAGCATCAGCTTATGGTCCTCTACTAAGTTTGTTCAAATGGTGACCCTGTTGTCAAATTTGCCCCCGCACCGAGGGTCACAGTTTTACATAGACTTATATAGGTTGTTTTTTAAAACAAATCTTCTTCTCGGAAACTACAAGAGCCAGAGGTTTGATATTTTAAATTCATTATAAGCTTATGGTCCTTTACCAAGTTTGTTCAAATGGTGACCGTGGGGTCACATTTGGCCCCGCCCCAAGGGTCACATGTTTTACATAGACATGTATAGGGAAAAACTTAAAAAATCTTCTACTCTGAAACTGCAAGAGCCAGAGGTTTATTATTTTGCATTTGCTATAAGCTTATGGTCCTCTACCAAGTTTGTTAAAATGGTGACCCGGGGGTCACATTTGTCCCCGCCCCGAGGGTCACAGTTTTACATAGACTTATATAGGATTTTTTTTTTAAAAATCTTCTTCTCGGAAACTACAAGAGCCAGAGGTTTGATATTTTACATTTATTATAAGCTTATGGTCCTTTACCAAGTTTGTTTAAATGGTGACCCTGTGGTCACATTTGGCCCCGCCCCAAGGGTCACATGTTTTACATAGACATGTATAGGGAAAAACTTAAAAAATCTTCTTCTCTGAAACTGCAAGAGCCAGAGGTTTAATATTTTGCTGTTGCTATAAGCTTATGGTCCTTTACCAATTTTGTTCAAATGGTGACCCTGGGGTCACATCTGGCCCCACCCCGTGGGTCACAGTTTTACATAAACGCTTGTATAGGGAAAAACTGAAAAAAATCATCTTCTCTGGAACTGCAAGAGCCAGAGGTTTAATATTTTGCATTTGCTATAAACTTATGGTCCTTTACCAAGTTTGTTAAAATGGTGACCCTCGGGTCACATTTGACCCCGCCCCAAGGGTGACATGTTTTACATAGACATGTGTAGTGAAAAACTTAAAAAATCTTCTTCTCTGAAACTGCAAGAGTCAGAGGTTTAATATTTTGCATTTGCTATAAGCTTATGGTCTTCTACCAAGTTTGTTCAAATGGTGACCGAGGGTTTAATATTTTGCATTTGCTATAAGCTTATGTCTTCTACCAAGTTTGTTAAAATGGTGACCCGGGGGTCACATTTGGCCCCACCCTGGGGTCACAGTTTTACTTAGGATTGTATAGGCAAAAACTGAAAAAAATCTTCTTCCCTAGAACCACATGGCACAGAGCTCTGTTTCATCAGCTTATGGTCCTCTACCAAGTTTGTTCAAATGGTGACCCTGGTGTCAAATTTGGACGCGCCCCGGGGGTGATAGTTTTTTAAAAAAAAAATGTTTTTGATTTATTTTTTAATTATTTTTTCAATTTCTTTTTTTTTTTTTTTTTTAATTGTTTCAATTTTTTTTTTTTTTTTTTTTTATTTCTTTTTTTGATTTTTTCAATATTTTTTTTTTTTTTATTTTTTTTTGCTAATTTGAATGTTTTTTTGATTTTTTAAAAAAAAAAATCATTATCTTTTTAATTACTTGACACTTACTTTAAAATTTCTTGTCGGCGCTACTCATCCTATATGTCTTGTTGAATTTCGACGAAACTTGGCAGGAACCATCGGTAAGATGTCTAGTTGTGCATATCACGCTTTTGTTCCAGTTTGCTGATTTTTGACGGAGTTATGGCCCTTTCTTGTCGGCGCTACTCCTCTTAAACGGCTTGTTGGATTTCTACGAACTTTGGCAGGAAGCCTCAGTATGATATCTAGTTGTGCAAAGCGTGGTATATCAATGAAATCTTGGACAATTTCGAAAACCAGCTAGATCTTGTTAGTAATAACAGAGTAATGGCTCTTGATTTGTTGAAAAATGCTATATTGTATTTTCCTTTGTTAAATCTATAGGAGAAGAGAGCTATATCTAGCTATATCTATCTAAATCTATGAGCTGTTTTAGCCAGTAGAGCGTCCACAAGCCCTCGTGGGCCTCTTGTTTACATCATGTGATACATCATATGACTCATTCAAGGTTATTGGAATATTCTTAATCTTCTATGACCTTATATTAGGCATCATATGACTGTTAAGGTTATTTAAAAATAACTTGTCTGTCTTACTGGAATATTCTAAATGTTCTATGACGTTCTCTGAGGGTATAAATACCAATATTATTTGGACGTTATTCGTATATTGGAAAAAACACGCTGTAAGAACGCTATATAAAGGTAACAACCACCGTTAAAGGTAACAATTCCAACGCTAAAGGTAGCAATCACCTATTTCGCTAAAGGTAACAACTATAACGCTAAATGTAACACCTCTTCATGTCAACGCTAAAGGTAACAACTGTCTACGCCAAAGGTAACAACGTTTTTTCAACATTTACAGTTTCAACGAAAATTGAGTAAACAGGTTCTTGTTAGTTGTTACTGTGGCACCTGATTCAAAACACTTTAGCTGTACACGTACTCACTGGTCAATGTAAACTATAATGTAGTGATGTCAAAACATATTGAATATTCATTGGCATTGATTTGTTTTTATTTATATCAACATAATCGAACGAAATAGTTGACTTTATTTAGCTACAGAGTCTCTATTTTAACTGGTAATAACTCATGAATATGAATGTTTTGTTCTTATTTTACTTTAATGACTTAGTAAGGTCATTTTACACCAGGAGAAAACAGTTATATACAATTATGTAATATACAATTATTTATTTTCTCTCTCAAAACCTGGTGATCATTACTGATGCCGCTAGTTTTAGGAAAAAAACAAAACGTTTAAATAGGAGAGTTCAGTTTGAAAGACACTTTTGTATATGTTTGGTCTGTTTTGATATGTGAAAATGTGTAAAACAGACCCAAGATTAGAAATTTGCTCTGTGTCCCTTTAATAAATGAGAGACCCAGAACATAGAGACTATATTTCAGAATGAGAACATAATAATATTCTAATTTTTGTTGACGTTAAAGGGACACACGGCAATTTTGAAGTATTTATCAAGCATTAACATTAGCATCTCCATTTATTAACCTGGTATCATTTTAACTTAAACGTGCTTGCATTAAATTAAATAAAAGTGTCAGTTTTCATGTTGTCTTCGTTATTCTATCAAATACTTAACTATATTATAGGTGCACTATTATCAGCAGTAAGTAATGTGTAAAACACTTCAAACAACTAGTCTAATAAATAATATTAATGATTGCACAAATGCAATTATGTTGAAAACTGAAGTTTTAAACAAATAAAGACTGCCGTGTATCCCTTTAAGACACCTTTTTTCGCATGTATTCAGTATATGTAGTTAACACGAGCTCATATATAACAATCGATCTGCATTATCACTGAAAATATATTTTAGTCTAACTTCGAACAGCACCGTGCAAGCATATCACGTGTGGTAATACAATATCCATTTAAAGAACTACCAAATGTGCGGTGGCAGATTTTTATCAGAGCACAAACCATTTTTAAAAAGGTTCCCACGTCCATATGATCCAATGGCATTTAATAGTCCGTAAGATGCAAAGAAATAGTCCATGTTCGCGGAAGAAAATGCGAATATAACTGATATGTTATAGGTCCGTGGCGCTCCTACTGATGTTGTCATGAGTCTTTGATACATATTATATATAGCAAACAAGGTACTAAGGTACAAGTCATGAACGTAGCTAGGCGGAGGCACGGAGACGAATTCAGAAGAAAGTTTCCATTTGTAAATCCCTTCACTTTTAAGTGAAAAGCCAAACATTATAGTTTTCTACTTCAAACAGCTTTATAAACAAGAGCATCAAGAATTGCAGGGCAATCCTTGGTCCCCCACCGGCCCAGACAAACATTTTCCAGACATTTTCTATGATGGAGGTCAAAGATCAAGGTCAAGGTCATAATGACCTTATTTTAGTACGCGACACACCGCTATTCCAAGATGTATTCACATACCAAGTTTGGTGTCTCTAAGTGTTATAGTATGGAAAATACGGTCCGGACAAGCATTTTCTATGACAGAGGTCACAGGTCAAGGTCACAATGACCTTGTTTTGATATGCGACACACCGCTATCCCAAGATGTTTTCACATACCAAGTTTGGTATCTCTAAGTGTTATAATATTGAAAATACGGTCCGGACAAGGATTTTCTATGACAGAGGTCACAGGTCAAGGTCACAATGACCTTATTTAGGTACGCGACACATCGCAATCCCAAGATGTATTTACATACCAGGTTTGGTATCTCTAAGTGTTATAGTACTGAAAATACGGTCCGGACAAGCATTTTCTATGACAGAGGTCACAAGTCAAGGTCAAGGTCACAGTGGCCTTATTTTGGTACGCGACACACCGCTATCCAAAGATGTATCCACATCCCAAGTTTGGTATCTCTAGGTGTTATAGTATTGAAAATACGGACCGGACAAGCCTTTTCTATGACAGAGGTCACAGGTCAAGGTCAAGATGACCTTATTTTGGAACGCGACACACCGCTATCCCAAAATCTATTCACATACCACGTTTGGTATCTCTTAAGTGTTATAGTATTGAAAATACGGTCCGGACAAGCATTTTCTATTACAGAGGTCACAGGTCAAGGTCAATGTCATATGGACCTTATTTTGGTACGCTACACACCGCTATCCCAAGATGTATCCACATAAAAAGTTTGGTATCTCTAAGTGTTATAGTATTGAAAATACGGTCCGGCCAAGCATATTCTATGATAGAGGTCACAGGTCAAGGTCAAGGTCACGATGACCTTATTTTGGTACGCGACACACCGCTATCTCAAGATATATTCACATACCAAGTTTGGTATCTCTAAGTGTTATAGTATTGAAAATACTGTCCGGACAAGCATTTTCTATGCATTTTCTATGACAGAGGTCACAGGTCAAGGTCACAATGACTTTATTTTGGTACGCGACACACCGCTATTCCAAGATGTCTTCACATACCAAGTTTGGTATCTCTAAGTGTTATAGTATTGAAAAAACGGTCCGGAAAAGCATTTTCTATGACAGAGGTCATAGGTCAAGGTCAAGGTCACAATGACCTTATTTTGGTACGCGACAAACCGCTATCCCAAGATGTATTCATAAACCACGTTTGTTATCTCTAAGTGTTATAGTATTGAAAAAACGGTCCGGACAAGCATTTTCTATGACAGAGGTAACAGGTCAAGGTCAAGGTCTTAGTGACATTATTTTGGTACGCGACACACCACTATCCCAAGATGTATCCACATACCAAGTTTGATATCTCAAAGTCTTATAGTATTAAAAATATGGCCCGGACAAGTATTTTCGGAACATTTTCTATGACAGAGGTCACAGGTCAAGATCAAGGTCACTGTGACCTTATTTTGGTATGCGACACACCGCTATCACAATATGTATTCAAATATCAAGTTTGGTATCTCTAAGTGCGATAGTATTGAAAATACGGTTCGGACAAGCATTTTCTATGACAGAGGTCACAGGTCAAGGTCACAGGTCAAGGTCAATATGTTTTTTGGTACGCGACACACCGCTATCACAAGATGTATCCACATACCAAGTTTGGTATCTCAAAGTCTTATAGTATTGAAAATATGGCCCGAACAAGCATTTCGGAAGGACGGACGGACGGACGGAAGGACGGACAGTGTGCAAACCTTTAGTCCCCTCGGGACCGGTGGGGGACTAAAAAAGGGAAATAAAGTTAAAGTAGTGTAATCCCATTTGGCTATTTATTATAAATCTTTTGAATGTATTCCCATAATAATCTGAGGAGTTCGAAGGAAAGGTAAAGGTGCCACGTGATATATTTTCTGAGGCACACCGAGGCAGTTGCCTCGTAGAATTTTGGAAATGTACGTACCGGAAGTCCATATAACGGGATTTGCCTCGGTTAAAGTTTAGGGCTGTCTTCGGGCATGTACGACCTCAACGACCTGTTATAGCACCACACAATAGTAGTATGGACTTAACACGCCACAATTCGGCATCCGACCTTGCCGTTATGAACGTGTATAAGAACTTCGTTATAGACTACTTGCATTGACAATGAATAAAATAGAAATAGATTGGCTATTTTTCATCCATGGCCAGTGTTAGCACGTTCGTTCCCTTAGACTAGTCCATTGGGAGGCCAATGTAACCGGGCGATCCAGTGTATCGGATTCTATCTTCCGAGCATGGTCAAGAAGATATTCGAGAGTCAGACTTAGTCAGGGTTTCCGGGTTCCTTTGTACCATTCCCCTCTATATGGGGAGGCTCTAAATAACCTAAACAAGTGTATGCAATGTTTAAATATTAACTTTTGAACTAGCACCCTTAGAAAGTATGACCATTTTAAATTAATAAAATAATGATTGAAACCGCACTGGAGTACTCATTTCCAGGGTTCCAGGATCACCTTTATCAGTATTTTCTAAATACAAAAATAATGTTCCGGGATGCACATTTTTTGGCAGAGTTATGACCCTTTAAAGGTTTTAATACACAAACTTTTTCCCGACTTGTTCTCCTAAATCGCTGGCCGCATTTCAACGAAACTGTACCAAGCCTAGTTGCGCATATCGTCGCTGTGTTCTGATTGAATGATTTTTGGCATAGTTATGGACCTTTAAAAGTTGTATTACGCACAATTTGTCCGGACTAGTTATTCTGAACCTCAGGCCGGATTTCAACGAAATTGGCAAGGATGTTCAGTACCAGGTCTAGTTGCGCAAATTATCGTTGTGTTCCACGTGAATGATTTTTTGCGGATTTATGGCCTCTTCATCAGTGGGGGAGACATCTGGTTTTACTAAAACAACCTTTAGTTACCTTTAGTGCTGGAATTGTTACTTTTAGCGACGTTAGTTACCTTAAGCGTTGTTACACACACTATGACAATATATAAATTACAGCCTAACACAACCGCGAATCACAGCCATATCCACCAGGGCAGAAATGTCCGTATCTGTAGAAAGTATGTGATAATGTAATATATGTTCAAATCTTTATCCGACTAACTGTTACTTTGTATTTACAGAATGTCCCGTAATATACCGTTGCATCGAAAGACACTGCACTACTGAATACAACACAGAATGCGACAAATGTATGAATAATAACATCTTCTTCAAAAGAACCCACTCCAATACCAAATGTGAAAGTAGGTCCATTTTTAACCCTGTTTTACACCGTGAATGAAGTTTGCATACCTTCTTATAATCGAAAGCAATTATTTCTGGTGTGTTTGACAGTGGAACATTTACAATGTGCTGTTTTTATTTTCACCATCATGCATGGAACAATTAAACGATTTATAATTTTGGGCGCATATTTCAGCCTTTTGATAATTTACATACACAATCCCGATAGTAACTACATAACTTATATATCATTGTAACTGTAATATAATTGTAAATAAAAACACCTTAGATTCAAAAATGAGTTATTTAAACAATATGTTGCGCAAAATATATTTTGATAGACCTTTTCCCTGTAAACTGCTTGTTGTCATAGCAGCAAACAATAAAATAAAACTTTTCAATAATGACAGTTAGCCTTTATATTTTGCAAATCATTTTTCATGGTGTCTTAATTTAGATTACTCCAACATATTACATCATTTTAATATAATTTTGTATAGAGTTGTCCGTCCGTCCGTCTGTACGTATGTACGTGCGTTCGTCCTTCCGTAAATAATCACGCTGTCCGCGCGATTACTGCAAAAGCATGGCTCCCAGCCTCACTAAACTAAAGAAGTACATTGCAATTGGTGAGAGGTCAGTATGTCAAAACACCCATGCAACGTCTTTGCTACATTACGTTTGAAGAGAGTTGAAACTTCTTGTCTTTTGGGGGAGTATGTCAAAGGTCAAGGTCTAAAAGACCTCATTGGGACATACGAATACATACATGGGATAACTCTGGAAGAACATTCAACTTCACTGCCATTGGTGAGAGGAGGATCCCCTGTCAGGGAATGTTGGTAAACAATCAAGGTCATATTGATCTGATAATAACCGAATCCTGATAAACACTTTCCTCGGTGTAACGGAAAGAGATACCTAAATTATTTATTACATAATGATTTGACTTTTGAAGGATGTGTTATATACCTTTTTCGGTGCTTTTCTTTTATTTAATTTCTTAATAGGTTTCTAAAAAAAAGATATTTGCATTTACCACTGAAAATACCTGTTTCACTGATTCATTACTTTTGATAGGTCAGTAACATGAGCCTGCCACGTCCAAAACAATTTTGGTAGAAACAAGCGCCACAAATGACATACTAGTAGTCAACATACTTTGCAATCGTACATTCACTATATACATAACGATTTAATTTATTTGAACCCTAGCCTTTCGTCAGAGGGGGACATAAACCGGACGGGCCCGTGTAACGTTACTAAGAGTAGGGCGCGTTTCCTGGATTGCTTTATACCATTGCCCTCTCTCTGTGACGGCTAAATAGCCTAAATAGCCTAAACAATCTTATGATGAGCCGTTAAACAGCAATTAAATTTATTAGAAGATAATTTACTTGCTTACAATATAAATATAACTTTTTCAGTGCTCGTGAAAATACGCCGTACTAAAAGCAAACTTGTATTTCATATGCATGATAAGCCTTAAGTTTGTTTTTAAATCAGGAATGTGCGCTTGGAACAATCACTATTGCTGGCCTGGAACTTGCGGGAGTAAATTAACCGACAACTGTCAGTGCAATTCTGGATTTAGACGAGTATCTGAGAGAGGAGAAACCTCATGTCAGCCTTCGAAGAAACCATCGATAATGACATGCAAAACTGTTTTCTATGGTCCTAATGGTCATAAAGGAAAAAAGAAACAAGCCGAGAGTAGCACACGATCCCGCGAATGCAAGTATCTGCAAAACGTCTATGGCAACTTTCACCCTTCATCTGTTGAATTTAACATGGTGTCAACATTTACTGTACATTGGTCTAGTAACAAGCCGGAATTTATTCAAGAGAGCAAGTTTGGAGTGACAGATACGACAGTACATATCAAGAGAAAAGCAATCAGTGGTAAGTAATACTATATGTATGTGAAGTGTTTCTCTTTGATTCTTAGCAAACAAATGGAAAACGTCTTAATGTAATGTAATGGTTACAAATGATTTATAACATTTAAAGATGTACAACATATACTTTAAACCTTACTAATGGATGCATATAAATAAGTCACGGATGAAGTTGTTTCAGTTCGAAGAGCATCCAGAAAGGCGGTATATCAGCCAGAGATCGATGCTGTGATGGCACCATAGTGTAAAGTTTAGTGCTCCGGCTTAAACATCCTTTAGGGATCGTAAGTTTTATCCCAAACTGGACCAATTGAGATTGATTATCGAACACATCAAACATACTTCTAACATGTGCAGTCTTTCGGATATAATTTAAAACTGAGGTATAAGTGCCTAAAGTGTCAGATGTAAATAAATGCCTTGACACAGATACTATTTCACATTGTATCATGTAAGAGTGATACTTACCTCATTCTGTCCAGAGCGGGATACGAACTAGGGACAATACACTATTATGTATTCTTCAAGATATAACCATTACACCGCCGGTATTTTTTTTACATCTAATAGCATGTCTAATGCTAAATATTCATTAAACAATAACTGGAAATCACTTACAAATTTCTTTCATAAAAAATGTAAGGACATTAATATAGTATGGTCAGTAACTGACCTCAATTTTGGTAATGATACGTGTGATATTGTTTTAAATAAACTCATCCTTACTGACAAAAAATTATATTCAATCAAAAATTAAAAAACACTAGTCCTACTTTAAGCGTTTTTAAAAAACTATATTCAAATACTGTTTAAAGCTGAAAAATGTATCGCTTGTAAGAATATGAAACAAAACAGTTTTGAATTGTCTGAAAAGCAATGGGGAAAAATGGCTTTACTATGAACAATAAATTAAAATTACACACTATATATAAAATGTACCAGATTGACCGGATTTTAAGAGATATCTTAGTTGACTTGATGAATTCAAGATCTGTTATAAAGATTCCCACTTTAAATATAAGTTCTCCATTTACTTTACTCCACTAATACACACGTTTTTTCCCTTTTATAGTGTCACTTTATTATGAAAAAGTGAACTAAATCACATCAGGTTTATTAAAAAACAAATTAAAACGTCTCATTTTTATAGATTTTCTTTCCTAAATATTGTTAAAATATTTAAAATGTTCCTGACGCAATTAAAACTAATGCAAAAAAAAGTTTACTTTGAAATATTCAAATGGTTGTTAACATGAAGTGTGTGAAACGAAATCTAACAAGACACCCCGATGAGACGGCCATATGTCCCCATAGATGTAACAAACTGAATACAAATTATCATGGATGATTGGGATTGAAACAAAAGCCCATCTGATGAAGGATATCAAATCGATACAGTTTACTTGATACGGAATCCTTGTTTTTAATTTCAAAAAAAGTTGTGTGTTCGAGGTCTTGAGAAAAGTAATATTTAAATATATAGTGCAATCGGTGTTTATACAGTAAATGTTGACCTATGTATGTGCGTGTATGTGAATGTGCGAATGCTTGCTGCGTGTGTGCGTGCGTGCATGCGTGTACGTAATTCAAAGGTTAAAAGCTCCACCGCCAGCTTACCAAGAAAAAAATCCCTTAATGATACGACACATTAAAGTGTGGAACCGACCTATTTAAGTGAAGTGTTGTGTTGATTCGATTCTATGGTCATATCTGTGTTGTGTCACAGACGTAGGTTTTGGTTTGCGCTAGCTCAATTTTCTTTAATGCTTCCTAAATCCCTACTGGTAGAAACAACTGCAGGGTGCATACCTCGAATACTCCATCAAATGGCAACCCATTGGAGACAGAGTTACCACCAGTGGATTTGCCTCCTATCAGGATGCTCTAGATGCACATCATAGAGTTGTTCGTGCTGGTACACGAGATGCAGTACATCCTGCATTAATAGTGGTCGCTAAAAAAATCGCTTGGAACTGATGAACATGAAATTATAAATAAAAGTGGATATAAAAGTCGACCAGGAAATGCAGCAGTCAAGAACCACAGTCTATCACAAACACGCAAAGAAACAAAGACCAACTACAAAGATGAATAAAAGGCAAGATATAACATCACAAACATAAAAAGATTGACAAGAGGGCTACCGTCCTGGAACGGCCATTAGCAGAAAAATCCGTGGGATTTAAACCATGTTCTAGGGTGCCCCAAACCATATTGTTACCCTATTGTCATTCCATTGAAACGGGACTGTGTAAATAAAGATATCCCCGCCAGGTTGTACTCTCTAACAAACACGGCAGCATAAATAGGCAATCTAAGTAAATATACATAAACAAAAGTCTATAAAGCCACAAAGCAAGTACTCAATGACAGCAAATGTGAGAGCAACAAGAGAACAAACCGTTAAGGGTACGACAAGGCATGATGTTATACAATTATTAAACACTACCGTCCTATTAGGATTTAGGTTGACGTCATCATAGGGGCCACAATATGTCCGGTCATCGCACAATCAAAGAGGAAAACATAGTAGCGAACTTTAAATGGGTCAACCACTAAACATGCATGCCAAATGATAGGTCATAACCTCTTTTGATAAACGTTTTAACATGTTTTATAAGATTGTATGAAAGTGATTATGATCACGAAGTTTGTAAATCACATCACCATAGAAGTCAGGTTGTGATAGTCCTTGTCGCAGAAGAGTTCTTACATTACTTTTATATTTTAAAAGCAGATCAGGATTACGATAATACACTTTTGCAAAGGTATTTTGAAGCCATGCTGGAGTAGTTTTTATTTATACAAACATTACGAATATTGAAGTCCTCAACACGACTACAAGCTCTAGAAAAACGTATAAATTGCGAAACATAGACCCCATAAGAAGTAACTCGGGGAACATCCCCATCTAAGTGGGATAATTAACAATATCAAAATTAAAATCTTCTCTCCTGTCATAGAGTTTACTAATTATTTCGCCATTTTCAATAGAGAGATGTAAATCAACGAAAGAAGCGAAATCATCAAAAATGCTAGCTTTGTTGAGTTGAAGTTTCTTGGGATAGATAATATTAACCATAGTAGAAAAGAAAGGATTGTCAATGTAACAAATTAATCCCAGAGTTTTCATAAGCTTAAGCGCAATATTCTGTAACGGCAGTAAGACGAGAAGTTAAACAATTGGAGATGTTTGTAATGGTGCGTGTACTAGAATTCGAAATAAAGAGGGCTTTATAAGGATTTTTGTGTAATTTAGGAATCCAGTACGTAGTTGGTACATGTTCTTTGTTTTGCTTTTCGTCTACCCCAACTTTGAAGGTAGTGCACCGAGTGATATGTATGGAAACAACATCATCCTCAGTAGATTGAACTGAAGTATATGAATTAGTGCTGCCGAGTTCCAGAGATAACAATCGTGATGTGCCGATTGTCTCTAGCAATCGAAAACTAATCGAACTCGGCTACAATCGATTTTTGTTGACTCAGATAATTTCTTTCTGATAGTCTTACGCATTGTACCAAATTCATCATGACTTATATGGTTACCTTGCAATTTCTCTCAACTTGTACACTGTTGTAGCTGTATTACATATAATTCTATACTCTACTTAGTCTACTGTAATATTAAGCCGGCCAGAATGATACCGAGGATGGCTGAAGGCCAAAGGGTACATACTTTTATATATATATAATACTACACCAGTACATGAATACAATTGCGATTGTACAATCAATAACCAATCGGTTTTGGTTTCCGATTAACGATAGTCATTTTCCAGTCCGATTCCCAACACTAGATAAAACATTGACGTAATATAGGCGTCACACAATAATTACACTATTAGCTGCTTTATCATCAGGCCCACAATGATATAAGTGCGCTTTCTTTACCTTTAAATAATCATTTGTCATCCCAGAATTACTCCACCCCTGGCACAGGCTTGCGTTTTGATACTCTATTTTTACATCCCAGAGCTACTCCGACCCCGACACAGGCTTCCATTATGATACTATATTTTTGCATCCGAGTTACTCAGACCCCGACACAGGCTTCCGTTTTGATACTCTATTTTTACATCCCAGAGTTACTCCGACCCCGACACAGGCCTCCGTTTTGATACTCTATTTTTACATCCCAGAGCTACTCCGACCCCGACACAGGCTTCCGTTTTGATACTCTATGTGTACATCCCATGGCGACTCCGACCTCGGCACAGTCTTCCGTTTTTGATACTCAATTTGTACACACTAGAGCTACTCCGACCCCGACACAGACTACAGTTTTTCTATTTGTACATCCCAGAATTACTACGACCACGGCAGCACAGTCTTCCGTTGTGATACTCTATTTTTACATCCCACAGTTACGCCGATATCGACACAGTCTTTCGTTTTGATACTCTATTTTTGCATCCCAGAGTTACTCCGACCCCGACACAGGCTTCCGTTTTGATACTCTATTTTTACATCCCAGAGCTACTCCGACCCCGACACAGGCTTCCGTTTTGATACTCTATGTGTACATCCCATGGCGACTCCGACCTCGGCACAGTCTTCCGTTTGTGATACTCAATTTGTACACACTAGAGCTACTCCGACCCCGACACAGACTACAGTTTTTCTATTTGTACATCCCAGAATTACTACGACCACGGCAGCACAGTCTTCCGTTGTGATACTCTATTTTTACATCCCAGAGTTACGCCGATATCGACACAGTCTTTCGTTTTAATACTCTATTTTTGCATCCCCGAGTTACTCCGACCCCGACACAGGCTTCCGTTTTGATACTCTATTTTTACACCCCAGAGCTACTCCGACCCCGACACAGGCTTCCGTTTTGATACTCTATGTGTACATCCCATGGCGACTCCGACCTCGGCACAGTCTTCCGTTTGTGATACTCAATTTGTACACACTAGAGCTACTCCGACCCCGACACAGACTACAGTTTTTCTATTTGTACATCCCAGAATTACTACGACCACGGCAGCACAGTCTTCCGTTGTGATACTCTATTTTTACATCCCAGAGTTACGCCGATATCGACACAGTCATTCGTTTTGATACTCTATTTTTACATCCCAGAGCTATTCCGACCCCGACACAGTCTTCCGTTTTGATACTCAATTTATACATACTAGAGCTACTCCGACCCCGACACAGACATCCGTTTTGATACTCTATTTTTACGTCCCAGGTTCTGATACTCTATTTAAATCCCAGGGCTACTCCGACTCCGACACAGGCTTCTGTTTTGATACTCTATTTTTGCATCCCAGAGTTACTCCGACCCCGACACAGGCTTCCATTTTTATACTCAATTTTTACATTCCAGAGTTACTCCGATCCCGACACAGGCTTCCTTTTCGATACTCCATTTTTGCATCCCAGAGTTACTCCGACCCCGACACAGGCTTCCGTTTTGATACTCTATTTTTCCATCACAGATCTACTCCGACCACGACACAAGCTTCCGTTTTGATACTCTATTTGTACATCCCAGAGCTACTCCAACCCCGGCACAGTCTTCCGTTTTGATACTCTATTTGTACATCCCAAGCTTCTCCGACCACGGCACAGTCTTCCGTTTTGAAACTCTATTTGTACATCACAAGCTTCTCCGACCCCGACACAGGCTTCCGTTTTGATACCCTATTTTTACATCCCAGATCTACTCCAACCCCGACACAGGCTTCCGTTTTGATACTCTATTTATACATCCCAGAGCTACTCCAATCCCGACACAGTCTTCCGTTTTTCTATTTGTACATCCCAGAATTACTCCGACCCCGGCACAGTTTTCCGTTGTGATGCTCTATTTGTACATCCCAGAGTTACTCCGACCCCCACACAGTCTTCCGTTTTGATACTCAATTTGTACATACCAGAGCTACTCCGACCCCGACACAGGCTTCCGTTTTGATACTCTATTTTAACATCCCAGAGTTACTCCGACCCAGACACAGTGTTCCGTTGTGCTACTCAATTTTTACATCACAGGGCTACTCCGATCCCGACACAGTCATCCGTAGTGATACTCTATTGAGCGAGACTCTAAACAAAGCAAAGCAAAGCAACGTGGGTTCATGCTATATTACTAAGTTCTGCTCCATTTGATATTTGTTAATATGAAATAAACAAGAAACACTCAACGAGATACGGTAATAATAACAATACTTTTAATTGCTTTGGCAACTGAAGTAACTTTACTTATAACCAAGAGAAAATGTTGGTGACCATTACACATATACGTTTACGAATTGTGCGCAGAGTCCGAATGGTACATATCCTTCCAGTATGTGTGTTAGTAGAAAGTAAACATGCATTGCAGAAATGCAATTAATATTTTGTTTTGTGCTTACGTAATGGCATTGTGTAGCTTTGGCATTTATCATAAAGTGGCAGAGCAGTTAAATTTATATGTTACAATTGTCGATTTCTTAATTACGTGATCTGTTCAAAATACTGACAAAAAAATCAGGTACATTTATATTGAGATGAAATTTAAACATCAATATTATTATTATTGTATTTATTGCAGGCCAATACAGAATTCTTAAATCAGAGAAGCAATTAACGGATAGGAGTAGTAGCCTTAATGCGAAGAGAATCTCACATTCCAGCGGTACGATATATACGTCAGCATATGTTTATAATGGTCAAGGGTAAGTAAGTAAACATAAAAACCCGGATGTATAGGTCTCACTACACAGTTGCCTATATGAATAAAGTTTAAAGGGCCATTCCAAGCTAAAAGTTGCTTTTTTATGTAACCAAGTCATTTGCCCACACAAAACTGTGCAAAATCTGGTACGTTGACCATTTTTTTTTTTTAATTTGAGTGATGTCCTCCAATGCACTATGTTGGGCTTTAATTCCAGAGTTTGGATCATAAGTCCTTCTCTTCTTAAACACCTAAAAAACTGCCATATTTTGGTGGCTGTGTCATCTAATAGCTGCACATCCAATTTCAGACTCTGTTCATCTCACCTGCAACAACAATAAACATATCTGTCAGCAATTATTAAACATATTTAAAACCGAAGAACACACTACTACTTTTTAAAGCGTAAGAATTACCATACCGTGGGTTTCGAGGGTGCTAACTGTGTAGTGAGACCTTCAAGTTGTATCACATGTCATTAGGGTAATACGAGCGTTTGTTTTAGGTACGTACTAGCATACTTATGGAAGATATTATATACATGTTAAATACTAACATAACTCATATTATTATTATCAAACTAGAATAATGTTGATATTTTTCATCAAAGAATGATTTCATCATACTGTTTAAGTATCAGTGTGATTCATTTGGCAATGAACATTGCTTAAAATTCACTGTTATGCATAAAATTGGGTGGTCAATTTACCCCACCTACTGTTGGTTTTTGTTATGGTTTAGTCGATTACATTAATGTAATCGGCAAAGATTCGCCTATTCCATCAAAGAACAAAGTTTCAGGGGACATAAAACAACGATTGTATGGTTGTATCACATGTCGTCAGGGTATTACCAACGGTCACATTATGTATGTACTAGCACACTTACGGAAACTCGTATATACAAGTTAATATGTTAAATACTAATATAACTCACATATCATTATCAAACCAAATTATTATATATTTTTCATTTGAAAATCGTTTCATTATACTGTATGCATCAATATGCTTCTTTTGACTATGAACACTGCTTACAATTCAATGGTATGCATGCAGTGAAATTATCCACCCACTGTTGGTTTTTGTTATGGTTAAGTCGTTTTAATTAATTAGAGGTTAATACGAGTATACGGCCGTGGTGTGCCTTTTGTCAATAATGGCAAACCTAGTGCCTTAATGACCCGAGGGTTTAGCCCGAGGCCATGGACTAGGTGTGTCATTATCGACAACCGGCACACCACTATGGAACGCCAAATTAACATAAAAATTATTTGAAGAGAGTTCTAATTCAGTTGAAGAGAGGTTCAATTCATATGAAGAAAGATCGAATTCAATTGAAGAGAGGTCTAATTCAATTAAAGAGAGGTTTAATTATGTTGAGTTGTACCTCTCTTCAAATGAATTAGACCTCTCTTCCAATGAATTGAACCTCTCTTCAATTGCATTGCATCTCTCTTCAATTAAATTATACCTCTCTTCAATTGAATTAGACCTCTGTTCAAATAATTGAAGAGAGGTTCAATTAACTGATTGTTTTTATAATTTGGCTTCTAATTCAATCGAAGAGAGGTCTAGTTCAATGGAAGAGAGGCCTAATTCAATTGAAGAGAGGTCTAATTTAGTATTGGAATTGAACCTCTCTTCAATTGAATTGAACCTCCTTTCAAATGAATTAGACCCTCAGTGATTGAACTAGACATCTCTTTAATTGAATTAGACCTCTCTCCAATTGAATTTAACCTCTCTTCAATTGAATTAGACCGAGCTTCAATTCAGGTGTAATTGAAGAGAGATCTAATTTAATTGAAGATAGGTTTAATTCAATTGCGGAGAGGTCTAATTCAATTGAAGAGATGTCTAACTCAGTTGAAGAAAGGTTCAATTCCAATACTGAATTATAACTCTCTGAATTAGACCACACTTCAAATAACTGAAGAGAGGTATAATTAATCCAGTTTATTTTATTTGGCGTTCCATATAAAACAGCGGTTGTACGGATTCATCACTTGTGATTAGGGTATTAGATCTACCAGTGGTTACTTTAAGTATATACTAGCACATTTATGGAATATTCTATATACATGTTAAATACTAATATAACTCACATATCATTATAATAAACCGGAATAATATTGATATTTCCTATAAAAATGACTTCAATGTACTGTTTTCGTATCAGCATGGTTCTTTTGACAATGAACACTGCTTAAAATGCACTGTTATGCACTGTGTGTGTATGTGTGTGTGTGTTTGGGGTGTGGGTGGTGGAGAGGTCATTTTACCCCACCCACTGTTTGTTTTTGTTATGGTTTAGCCGATGATATTAATTTTCGAAAATTTTCGCCTTCACCATCAACTAATACAAACGTTCAGGTGAAATAAAAACAGCGGTGGTATGGTTGTATCGGTCGCCGTAGTATCGCACGTGGTTACGTTATAACCAGTTGCTACTTTAAGCACACAGAGCACAAATACAAAAAATACCCACGGTTACAATGCACAATGCTAATTTCCCATAGGCCAGTTTTAAATGAATATAAAAGCTTATACAGAGTTTTAATAGAATAAAATCTGATATAATGTTTAAGCACACTTAATTCAGAACAAAATATTCAAGTAAACACTTTCAAAATGTGCCAAGTAATAAGCTGTTATGTATGATATCATAACTTCAAAGGGAGGTAATTTGATAATTGTGGATAATCAAAAATTGCTATCTACAAAAGTTGTTTTACGTTTTTTTGTGATTTCTTTTGGTAAGGAACTAACAGAAAATATTATCTCGGACAAATTTAGGTATTTTTTATAGAGTTGATGTGTTGTTTAATTAAGAAATAATAAATAAGTACCTGTGTTTTATCGGTGAATAAAATACAGTTAGGAGTTCGGATGCGTAGTTATTAAATCACGAGTGCGTTAGCACGAGTGATTTAATTTCTCGCATCCGAACGACTAACTGTATTTTATTCACCGATAAAATACAGGTCCGTATTTATTATTTCGATTCAAACACAACAATTACCCCATTATTTACGCTATTGTTTGGGCACTATATATTATCTCGGAGGTCAAGGTAATCAGGCTGCTATGTTTACAGGCTGTTCCATTGGGCGCCCCCGTATGCAAAGTTCTGCGTTTCAATGCACTCGTTTTCATGTGACAAATAATTAAGTCATTGCTTACGTCATATAGCTTGCGCTGTATGACGTCAAACGTTCTCACCTTGTTTAAGATGCTTATTAATGTTATATGTACATGTGCATATGATGGGTTTATTTCGGGGGTGTGCACGGTTTGGGAGAATGGCAATTTTGTTGTAATTAACATTTCATTAAAATTACTGTTCAGTTTGTCTTCGTGACGTATGTTTACCAAGTGACGTCATGTAACGTGTCGCTTCCAACGGATGAAATATACGCGGGGAATTAATGTAACAGCTGTGTTTTATCGTAGAATAACATACAGCTGTCCCCCTTCTTTGTCTATATGAAAGACTACAGAGGTCGTGTTAGAATTAAGAAATAATAAATAAGTACCTGTGTTTTATCGGTGAATAAAATACAGTTAGGAGTTCGGATGCGTAGTAATTAAATCACGAGTGCGTTAGCACGAGTGATTTAATTTCTCGCATCCGAACGACTAACTGTATTTTATTCACCGATAAAATACAGGTCCGTATTTATTATTTCGATTCTAACACAACAATTACCCAATTATTTGCGCTATTGTTGGGGCACTATATATTATCTCGGAGGTCAAGGTAATCAGGCTGCTATGTTAACAGGCTCTTCCATTGGGCGCCCCCGTATGCAAAGTTCTGCGTTTCAAAGCACTGGTCTTCACGTGACAAACAATTAAGTCATTGCTTACGTCATATAGCTTGCGCTGTATGACGTCATACGTTCTCACCTTGTTCAAGATGCTTATTAATGTTATATGTACATGTGCATATGATGGGTTTATTTCGGGGATGTGCACGGTTTGGGAGAATGGCAATTTTGTTGTAATTAACATTTCATTAAAATTTCTGTTCAGTTTGTCTTCGTGACGTATATTTACCAAGTGACGTCATGTAACGTGGCGCTTCCAACGGATGAAATATACGCGGGGGATTAATGTAACAGCTGTGTTTTATCGTAGAATAACATACAGCTGTCTCCCTTCTTTGTGTATATGGAAGACTGCGGAGGTCGTGTTAGAATAAACGTTTGAACTGTTCTTTGTTTGGACTATTGATTGCGATGTATTAATTTCATATAATTATATATATAATCATTAATGATCTCCTGTTTTTTCCAGATATTTTTTTTAATTTTTGCTCAGTACATGTACTAGCATACTTATGGAATATCTTAAATCCGTGTTAGATAATAATTTAACACCCATATCGTAATCACACCGAAATGATGTTGATATTTTTATATTACTTAAGGTTTCATTATATTGTTTACATATCAATATGCGTTGTTTGTCAATGAATTCTACTTAAAACTCCTGTTATTCATAACATTGATGACTCTCTCAATGCCTCGTAGCAAACTATGTAAAATGCTAAGCATTACGTGGTTCTTTGCTACTCATGGAAGAAAATGCATTCGATTACATAGATACATGTCGGTATGCTTTATTTTTAGTCACAGAAACAGAAAGCTTGTCCCATGCAAAACAACACTGTATCATTTCAGATATAAACAAATATATGGAATCATTGTCTTCAGTCAGAGCCAGTGTTTGACTCTCCAAAACTTCGTGGTTGGTTGAACTGGGGTTTTACGGTGCACCCACACAAAAAGGTTATATCGAACCAATAGGAATGAACATTACAGGCCCACTCTCCATTTACATCTGGATAAAATAGCCTAGAACCTTCTTACCTGTAGAACTGCAGAGTTGCTGCAAATTCTATTGTAAACACTCCGATTTTTGCTGGAACAAAGCCAAAAGCCTATAATGAACATGGCAAAATGACGAAACGAACTTGAATTCCCCTCTGTCTGGATATTCTTGCCCGGGAACCACATGGTGCCTGCATGGTTGGAATGGCAATCGTATGCCAATATTAGCCAAACAAGTACATACATTAAAACAATTACAGCAGGCAGTTACATATATGCTATTGTAACAAGGAACTGCAGTTGTGGTAAAAACAGCTATGTTGTAAAGACGTTGTTTCAGATTTAGAAGACTAAATGAGCGGCACATACCGGTTTAATTGCTATCATGACCTCATATGTATCAGGAAGTAAACAGAGATATTTCAACATAATTTAATTAACTAGAAGAATAGGATAATCAGTCGTTAAAACTTTGACAGGAATTAAGAAAACTGAACTAGAGCTATTTGAATTCAAGTGGGTTTCACGGCGCATTATAACACTTACAAAAATATCTGCGCCCAAAGACAAAACATTCCAGAAAAAGAAGTAAAAAAGGGGAAAATTTTGGAAATCGTCAAACACAACAAATAAAAAAACATGCAGCATCGGTTTAATTTTCGACTATTTGTGAACGGTAGTGAAAAAGGTTAGCTTTCGTTCACGCCCTCTAACCCCGGCTCCGGTATTATTAAAATGTCAATAGTACGAAAACTTTAGCCATCCCGAAGATGGTATGCATATAGCATTGAACATGGAACCTTCAATGTTGTAGTTTTATAGCATTCTATTGTCAGCGGCTTATGGTTTAATTTTCAAACAAAACGGTTTTGCACTAAACGAGTAAACAATGGTCGAAATAAACAAAATGGAATTTAGTAGGGAGCCAAGGTGTTGAAGTCTGAGTATTATTTTAAAAAAAAGAATGTAAAAACTAAATCATTAAATTAAACAAGACCTCGGTCTGAACGTGTCTCGCACAACGCGGCAAACCGCATATGAAATCTTTAATTATATTTGTGCTTAAATGATGTCCACCAAAGACAACACTTCATATGACCAAGTATCGAACAAATAAAAGCGAAGTAATCATAAGAATGTATGTTACTGAGGTTAAGTGGTTTAACCAGGGTGTAGTTTTGGGAAAATAATGCAAAATATGACCTTGAACTTGGTATTTTTTGTCGTTCAGCAATGTCCACCAATGCCACAATACATATGACCAAGTATCAAAGACATAAAGTCAGGCAATCATATAGTTAACACAGGTTAAGTTACCTAACCAAGGTTGTTACCTAACTAAGGTTAAGTTTGGGGAGGAAAACGCAAAATATGACCTTGACCATGGTATTTTTTGTCATCCAGCGAAGTCCACCAATGCAAACTAGAGCTGTTGCTTTTTAAGGGCGACACATAAACTCCCACCACCAATCACCCACATTCCACACCCTACTGTTTGAGTAAAGATTGAGTGAAATGGGATTTTCATGATCAGGTAATGGTGGCCTTGACCTTTGACCTACTGACCTCAAAATCAATAGGGACTATTTTTAGATCACAGGCAGTCAACCTATTAAGTTTCATGTGATTTGCTTTAGGGGGAGAAGAGTTACGGAGCGGACAAACATTTTCATTATCTGGTCCCGGTGACCTTGACCTACTGAATCGAAATCAGAAGTGGTCGTCCTCTCACCAAAGGCAGTTCACCTATGACGTTTCATGCGATTTGCTTAAGGAAGAGAGGAGTTATGGAGCGGACAAGGTTTTTAATTATCGGGTCCCTGTGACCTTACCTTTAATCTACTGACCTCAAAATCAAAAGGAGTTGTCCTCTTACCACAGGCAGTTCCTGTATAAAGTTTCACGAGATTTGCTTCAGGGGGACAGGAGTTATGAAACGGACACGGTTTTTCATTATCGGGTCCCGGTGACCTTGACCGTTGACCAACTGACCTTAAAATCAATAGAGTTTGTTCTCTTACCACATGCAGTTCACCTTTGAAGTTTCATGAGATTTGCCTCAGAGGAAAAGGAGTTATGGAGCGGACAAGGTTTTTAATTATTGGGTGCTGCTGACCTTGACCTTTAACCTACTGATCTCAAAATCTATAGTATCTATTCTCTTACCACAACCAGTTCACCTATGAAGTTTAATGAGAGTTGCCTAAGGGGGAGAGGAGTTATGGTGCAGACAAGGTTTTTCATTGTCAAGCCCCAGTGACATTGACCTTTGACCTACTGAACTCAAAATCAATAGGGGTCATTCTTTTATCACAGGCAGTCAATGCATGAAGTTTTATGAGATTTGTTTCAGGGGAAGACTGGAGTTAGGGAGCGGACAATGTTGTGTCTACAGACAGACAGATGGACAGGGTTAAACCAGTATAACTCACCAAACTTCGTTTAGCGGGGGTATAACAATACATGACCAAGTATCAAAGATATAAAGTAAGACAATCACATAAAGTTAACATAGGTTAAGTTACCTAACCAAGGTTAAGTTTGGGAAAAATAACAAAAAATATTACCTTGTCCTTGGTAAGTTTTGTCATTCAGTGATGTCCGCCAATGCCAACAATACACATAATCAAGTATCAAACAAAAAAAATAAAGTTATCAGAAAAAGTTAACTGAGGTTAACTTACCTTACCAAACTGATGTTTAGGGTAAATAATGCAAAGCGTCACCTTGACCTTGGTATTTTTTGTCATTCAGCGATGTCCACCAATGCCAACCATACATATGACCAAGTATCAAAGACATAAAGTGAGACTATCACATAAAGTTAACAGAGGTTAAGTTACCTAACCAAGGTTAGGTTTGGGGAAAATAACGCAAAATATGACCTTGACCTTGGTATTTTTTGTTATTCAGTGATGTCCGCCAATGCCAACAATACATATGATCAAGTATCAAACAAAACTCTTTATACTCACTCAAAAACCTGTCCATGGAAATACCAGCATTAACAGTGGGTACTTTTTATTTTTGTATATCTGTCCCACTTCAAAACTGCATTTATTGCAAATGCTGAGTGTGTCGCATCTTGTTGGTCTTATTCTACCATACATAATTTATGAGTTACCACTCTAAAATGAAAATACAAAGACCCCACGGAAATCCAGCAAATGAGAGACACTGAAAAACGAGGTGGTGGGGGTAAATTAACCCTCGAATTTGAACGGTTTTGACGTTTAAACCTCAAAAATAACTAAATTTCAACGACGTTTTATACCAGATGTTGTCAAACATATTATGCAATAGAAATGAGGCAATTGATTTTCATGTATGCAACTTTAATTAGGTTATACATGGTAAAACCTATGTATAGGGTAATCCGTAATTGTACACTATACTTGCTTTGCATAACCACTGATAACACCCTAACGACATGTGATACAGCCATTCTTTTTTATCACCTGAAACATCATATTAACTCATGATATAAGTGAAAATTTGCTCATACACTGCGATGTCATTATGTTATATATGTAACAGACTGAGTAAATGAAACCAAGCATATGTCATATAATAAATACTGCCTTAATTATGTTTGTAAATAAAGTAGATATAAAAATCGAACAGGAAAAGTAGCATTCAAGGACGACAGTCAACCACAAACAACACAGAAACAAAGAACAAATTTAAAGATGAATAAAAGGCCAAATAAGACATCACAAACACAAAAGGGTTGACCGCCTTAGAACGGTCAGTGGCAAAAAAGGCCGCTGGGGGTTTAAACCAGGTTCTAGGGTGCACCAAACCTCACACTTACCCTACTCATCCCAATAAAACGGGACAGTGTTAATAAAGAAACCCCCGCCATGAACTATTTCTAACCAACAAGGCAGCATTAACAGGCAATATAAGTAAAACACAAAGATGTTCGTGTATATAAAAATACAAAAAAAAACACACAGTAGCCTAGAAAGCCACACATAAGGTACTCAATGACTTGGCAGAAGCCAGAGCAACAAGAGAACAAACCATTGAGGGCACGACAAAACAAAATTGCAGACAAACATCAAACGTCACCGTCCTTATGGGATTTAGGTAGACGTCATCATAGTGTCCACAGCCTGTCCGGTCATCGCACAATTAAAGAGGAAAGCATAGTGGCAAACTGTAAATAGGTCCACCACCAAGCAGGCAGTGCGTTTTAAAATGATAGGGTCATAACTTCTTTTAATAAACCTTTTAACAAGTTTAACAAAGATAGTATGAAAGTGATAATGACCAAGGAACGAAGTTTGTAAATCACGTCACCATAGAAGTCAGGTTGTGATAGATAGTCCTTGTCGCAGAAGAGTTCTTAAATTACTCTTATATTGGAAAGAAGATCTGGGTTGCGATAATTAGATTTTGAAAAGGTTTTACGAAGTTGATGGTAACGGTAGCCCTGATGGAGTAGCTTTTTAGTTATACAAAGATAACATATAGTAAAGTCCTCAACTCGAGTGTAACCTCTAGTTCTTAATGTGCCATCGAAATAACAGTTTGAAATATGCTTTGGTTCACTACATTAAAAAACAAAACAGCTTCAGTCCTCTTTCTTACTACTACTACTACTACTACTACTACTACTACTACTGCTACTACTACTACTACTACTACTACTACTACTACTACTGCTACTACTACTCTCAATCAGATATTTATGGATGATATATTTTTAGGTTGTGTGTAACGTACGAGGCAAAAGGAGGAGGTTATTTGAAGAGTAAAGATTTATCAAGCTTGAGCCATACCATATCCGGACCTGTTCCGTATCAAAAGACCACTGAGACGAGAGAACTTTGCTATATATTTGACGATGCTCCACCTGTACATTGTCTTGCAGTATGGACATGTATCTACGACCCTATACAAATAGAACATAAAATAACACGATCTGAAATCATTCTAGTGAAGTTTAGAGGATGGACAGACCCAATCCCACATGGAGGGAGTGCCAAACATGCCTCAGGAGTTGAATCTTACCAAATTACGGTGCACCTAGTAGATCCATCCAAAGGTATTTCCATCGTAACGGTTTTGAGCAATGTTTTTACAACGAAACTGAATGGCACTACTGTTACATCTCTATCTCTAAGCCTTACATCAAATATAACTACACCTAAGCTATATTGTGTAACTCTAGAGGTAAAGGACGTGGCTGATAATGTTAAACAAGCTAGAAGATTTGTATTATATGATAACACTTCTTATATTGAAACTAGGACAGATAAACGTTTTATCGTAACTTCTGCTTCGACAGAAACAAATTTCACATGGCAAACCCATCATAACGACATTTGCCTCGATTGGAACGAATATTTCTACAACAGATTTTATCTCGACAATACCGTACTTAATCCTATAGAGCCTGATAAACATGATTTGATAAATGGGGTTTATGAACAAACTCGGGGACAGCTGCCTGTATCAGGAACGCCCAACGTTCATGGCATTATACAGTTTATGCTCGCTTGGAGTCTCAATGACGGACCTTTATCGAATAAAATGCCAGTTCCGAATTTCTTAAATCAAAGTTTTTGCCAGCACTTTGATGTCAGAGATGGAGCGACGTATATACTAAATATACAACCGATTGATATTGCTAACAACACGCTTGCGGAGAATAGAACCGTCCATATTGATAGGTCTGCACCACATATTAATAACATCTGGCTAAGGAAAGACGGATACAATAGACTATATGTTCACAACGATGCTGACCTGTCTAAAATGAAACTATACTTCGAAGCATTGGATGCACATAGTGGAATAATGACGGTAAAATGGACGTTTGGAATTTCTGATTCTGGAACCGAGCTTGCTGCAGAAGCTTTGGCTGTTCGAACAATTAAAGAGGTAATAATATAAGTAACTTGATTAAAATAAGACTTAAGTGCCTTAGACAAATAATGAATATGTGAAATTTTCATTGTATGACGTATGGTGGTAGTGGCCATTTAATCAGGCAAGAATATAAACTAACGACATGTTGTTTCACAAGACTTAAAAGTGTTTTTTAAGAAAATCTCAAGACAAAATGTGACTTGGAAAATCTGATTTTATTAGGTTGTGGAAATATTTATTTGACCCATGTGTTTTAAAACCGCTTCTTGCATACCGGATAAGTTTATCCGCGTTTTACATGGGTGATGGACATCCTGATCTTACACATGGTGGTAGAAAAACGTTGCGAGCTGATATCAACAATGACATTTGCATGACGTCATTGTGAAAATAAACATGCAAAACGTTAGTAGTTGGAGATGTCAATAATCCGAATGTAAATGATATTTAAAACAAATATTTAGTCATGTGTACTTTGGTTCAGATAAGGAATGCCAACACTCGGTATAACTGTTTTAATTGTAACCTCGGCATAGTCTTATTCTAATGAAACAAAGTAACCGCTTGATGGAATTCCCGTTCTTCACTGGATACGCATGAAAGACTCATATAATCTAAACCCTGTTTTGTTTAAAATTTACGCGCATATATGACACACAATTTCAACAGTTGCAAGATGCTATTTTGTACATACAAACTGCGCACGCTATTGATAACAACGAAAACGCACAATGTCAGTAGTGTGCAAGACAACGAATTGGTCATGGTTGTCTTGCCGGAAAGACAAAATCGAACCATTCTTATATTAACTTCTTGTCCGAACCTTATAACTATGATCAATTTTGACAGAGTATTATGTAATGATATATTTAATCCTTCTGCTAGATTCAGTTTAATCTTTCTCTTGCAGACAGAATGTCCGTCGAATGTCAAAGAATGCTATTGTCCTGATGTAGGAGTGTGTGAAATGTTCAATTACACTATTCCTCTAAACAAGTTGATTGCCAATGAAAAACACAGTGGTGACCATAATCGGAACTACTTCTTCACAGTGAGAGTGACGAACCACGCCCATCTGTCTAACATAGAGCATGTAGATATTCTTGTAGACGAATCTCCGCCAGAACCGGGTGTCGTGCTGGAAGGTAACGTTTAATACATATTGTGTCTGCCAATTATAATCAATATTCAGTCAATGCTGTTGGATCACGCAGTCCATAATGCACCTACTTTCTCACGTTTCAGCTATGTATTCAGGGTTCGAATCCAATAGACAAGACTAACGACGACATCACTATTCAATGTGATGTATGTTATTTATATATTAATGAAAAGTTATTACAATTATAAAACACATTTTTAATTAAATTAAACAATCAAACAGCTTCATTGGTCACGTGTGACTTTTTATTCTATTCATCTGAAATATAAATGAAAACTTGCAGGTTTGGGATGATTACTAGATTTGAGATTAGGTGTAAAGAGAGTGGGGCGCATATTTGACAAGCAAGAAACAACAACATAAAAACGCCTTTTCATATGTATTTAGGAAGTGGAGGTGTGGTGGGCAGGGTGTGGATGTGGATGTGAGTTGTGGAGGGTGCAACTTAAAAAGCGGTTGATAACAAAAAGAAAATGCCTTTTCACATGAGTTTTCATTACTTCTGAGATTTAAGGTTATTAAACAAAACTAGATTGATAGTGTCGCTGAGGTTCCATTTGCAGCACTGTTTGTGTGATAATTCATTGTCAATATTGACTGTAAAGTAAAAAAAACTCGTTTGAAATTGCAGGTCCTGTAGATAGCATCGACATAGATTACACAAGTGATGAAAGTATTACAGTGCACTGGCATGGATTTATTGACCATGAAAGTGGCATTAAGTTTTACAGAATTGGCATGGCAGTCCGATGTCTAGGAAAAGAAGAATTGAATAAGTATAATGCAACAGACGATATTGTTGTTTTCCGGGAAGCTTTATTTACTGAAAACTCTGTACGAATACCAACAAATTTCACTGGAAAAATGTTCGTCACGGTCATAGCTTTTAACAATGCAATGGAACCGTCAAATGCCGTTTGTTCTGACGGGGTAACTAGAGACAGTACTCCACCTGAATTTCGAAATGTAACTTTAGAGCACGGTCGATGGTCCGAATCTGTTGTTTGCCATAAAGGTTTTCCATGGCTCATGCACCGATCTCTAGCAATGGTGAAACTTCATCCTACGACTGCGTGTATCAATATGTGTGCCAATTCTTCTTCGTATTCTAATCGCTCATTACCATACGTTTTACCGACAAATGATGTTCAAGGCAAAAATGAAAATATATCAACATTTATGTGTCAACGACTGCCGGTATACTCACCAGGTATCATCATCTATATACCTAACGATCATATTTACATTACATGGGATATTGAAGAAGATGGAAGCCAAATTGACGACTTCCAGGTTGGTTTCGGAAACGATCCTTCTGAGACAGACACGCCGAGCATCATTTCTTACCAATCAACTGACAAGAAACCAGAGTTCAGACGGCGCCACGAAGGAATAGGCTCTGATACATTATTCTATATTTTTATCAAGGCTATAAATAAAGCTGGCCTTGAAAAGATTACAACTCTTGGACCAGTCCTCATCGACGAAACTCCGCCGCTTTTCAGAACTATTCCTAGCGCTAGTTTTGACGAAGAACATGTTGTCATAGGTTGGGAAATCGATACCTTCTACGATCTAGAACAAACCTCACAGATCAACCAAATACTATTTCAAATAGGTGAGACGTAGAAAATGTTCCTGTTTTAATCATATTCCTTTATCCAAAAATAAAATAATATATATATTTATATGTTCGTTTCTTGTAGATCTAAATAATTGCATTCGTTTTAATAACACAATAACGCAACACTGTTGTAATAACATATAAATACAGAAGAAGCTGCACGTCTTACGTGAGCCCTTGGTGTGTTATCGATAACAAAATATAACTCTGGTTGATACTTTTGAAATTAGATAAAGTACACTGGATAATTATGACATTGCAATGTATTATACTGTTATACATTCCTAAACCTCCGTTTTTTCAGGACATGATGATAAAACAGTTACACCATTACTAGAGTGGAATTTAGATACGTCCAAACCATGTCGGGGCTATGGTGGAGGGTGTATTTTATATCCACTAAGAAAACTGCAACAACAAGATACGGATCTAGGGCTGGATTTTTATGTCTCTCTATATGTTTATAACAACGCCGGTCATTTTGTCAGGCTTGTGACATCTACCTTCAGATTACCATCAAGATACCCGCCAGGACATGCAGTTGTGATTGATATAGATCCCGTGTTTTTTTATAATATCAGTTTCAAATCAGATGCCGATGTACATTTTACAGAAAATACACTGTGTGCGCAATGGTCTGGCTTCCATCATCACGAATCTGTTGTGCTAGAATTTGGTGCAGGAACATCCAATGTAACCGACAATGTAGTACCGTTCTACAAAATAAACGGCACCGACAAAGAATGCAAACATTCTAAAGATATAATAACCGGGATTCGATACTATATTTTGATCCGGTCATCTTGTTCAGGGGGTCAAACCGTTTCCATGTCCAACGGTGTGACCATTTGGAGTGAACACGCACTTATGTCATCTCTTATTGTTCGTGTTGGGCAGGATTGCAGGAAGGCCCATCCAGTATTAGATGAGGAAATCCCTCCAAGCTCGAAGGAATTCGTTTATCGATCGGCAGCTCCTCTTGAAGTTGGTCTTACGTATAATGTGTACTTAGATGGTGAAGGAATGCATGCAGACACTATGCTCTCATCTCAAAACGCTACGGTAACGGAGAAACACGATGTACATAGTGGATCATATTTTATTATAGTGCCTTACATAGAACGGCCTGTGCTTACGTTTAATTTCACTGTTTCTCAACCTAATAAAACAGTCGATTTTAAAGTAGTTAAATGCACGAGCAATTCCAATTTTATTCTGCCGACGAACACACTCTACGCTCATTGGTATTATGATTCCAGTTTGAACCCAGGTGTTTTCTATGAGGGGTCCTTGATTTTATATCCCAACGTTACCCCCGACAACGATTCGTCTCTTGTGGTTAACTTTGAAAAGGCAGTCTCTAACACGTCGCTGGTACTCAAGAATGTAAACTTAATGCCTGAAGCAGAATATCAGATCGCATTGCGCCCATGTACAAAGTTACGATGCGCCAGTTCTGTAATGTCTGAGAAGTTTCAAATAGAATACTTACCTCCTACTGGCACCATTGAAACATCAGACGTCATGATGTTAGAGAATAAGGACTCCTTCGACCTATATCTACAGTGGAATAATTTTTATTCGTACAGCGGTATTCGATTTTACCAGTGGACTTTGAGTAAGGACAGTAAAGCCGCACATCTTCTTCTAGACTGGAAGACGATAGATGTCGGATCCAGTTACTTGGTACATATCTTCTAAAACTGTATTCATATATAGCGAAAAACAATAACAGTTATAAGTATATCATGTCTAAACATAGTAGCTGTCAACGTTTTTCTTTTCACATAAGGTTCATATTTTTTATATATCAGGTTCATGAGTATGTGTCTACCTGTTCACCCTCATTCGTCAATACTTGCTCACGTTAAAGATGAATGGTCATCCTTTTTGTAGTATTATCAATTAATAAATTTAACTCTTAAACATCATTCTTAAACATCATATGAACATTTCTTGATATTCTCGGAGAGAAACGTATATTGAAAACCGCTACTAAATTGTATGTAAAAATAAGTATTATTTGCATGACGTAGATGCTACCTTTACCACTGCGTGACTGCACGGGGAAATGAGGTAAATCATCTGAATTGTATAGCTGCACAACTATTGCCAGATAATTGATAAATACATTTACCTGTGGATTAATTTACCTGTTCGAAGTTTTCAACGTCATCAAATAAAATCTTATTCTCGCTTTTCATAGATATTGCAATGTAAGATATTGATTTCAATTTAAATAAACATGAAACATGGCTGGAGAACTTTAAAACTGCAAGTTTTTTTCCTTTTGTAAATGCACTTTCAATACGATTCTACAAAAGGGGACATAACCCTTACCGCAGTAGCTTTCATTGTTTGTTCTTCTTTTCACATAAGGTACATGTTTGTTATATTTCAGGTTCACGAGTATGTGTCTCTACCTGTTCATCCTCATTCGTCGATACTTTCTTGCGTGCGGGCCTTTTCTAATGCTGGACACGTATCCGTCGTTTGTAAGAAAGTAGAAATCAGGCCTTATGGCGCGTTTAGAAAAGACGTAGTTTATGATTTCGATGCCACCTCAGACGCATGGGAAACAATGTTGACGGTAAGTAGTAACGCCATTTTATGCTGCTGCCATCGGCTATTTTAGATCTTCCAGTTATAAGAGGTAGTAATAAACAATACCATTTTAAAACCAAGTTTCATAAGTTAAATTGTAATTGTTCATTTGTGTTCATTTGTAGAGGTTCTTATAATTCTGTAGCGTATCAAATATGTTGTTTTCGTTAATAAACGCTTGTTTTCGTCAAATTGTATGTTCAAACAATTAAAAAGTATAGTCTTTTATGTCCCCAAAGGGCGGCATATAGTAGTCGCATTGTCCGTCCGTCAGTCCATCAGTCCGTCAATCCGCCGGACACATTCGTGTCCGGTCAATAACTCTGGTATTCCTGAACGGATTTTCAAATGACTTGGCACATAGTTCACCACAACCAGACGACGTGTCGGGCACAAAATCCAGGTCCGTGGCTCAAAGGTCAAGGTCACACTTAGAGGTCAAAGTTTCAATCATATCCGGTCAATAACTCTGACATTCATGGACGGATTTTCAAATAGCTTGGTACAAGTGCTCAACGCAACAAGACGACGTGTCGCGCATAAAAATCCAGTTCCGTGGCTCCAAGGTCAATGTCCTTGGAGATCAAAGTTCACTTCGGGGGCATTTGTCACTTACAGTGACATTTCTTGTCCTTATTAATATTTCTTTGAACCAATTGATATAATTGTACTTTTGTATAAATTGTAATATGTTTTATCATACACGTTTACCAGATAATTCACAGCTCCAATATTGGAAATATATACACCATCCTACATGATGCTGAGCTTGATTTCGGAACGACTTCCACGAGCGTCGCCGGAGCAATAATGTATGCATCTGAAAGAGAGGTCACATGGTACCTTATGACGTCACAACACATACCAGATATCTGTACAATTGATGAACAGTGCATCCAAACTTTTGTTACATATTCCGGATACGTAAATTTTGATCCAGATTTAATCCAACTTGATACCTTATATTTCATATGCGCATATTCAAACACAACCATTATAGAACGGGAACTGTTTACGGAAACATTAGATGAGCTAAGCGGCTGCAGTAATGGTTTCACCATAGACAATATTCCTCCATCTGGAAGTGCCGTTTATGTGAACAACAATACCGGGTATCTGACTGATCTGACAGAGATTCTAATATCATGGGACGGATTCAATGACAATGTAGATGCCAGAAAACAAGGATATGCGGACGTTATTAAAAGCTACAGCTACGCTATAGGTAAATGTTTTTTGTGTTATTATAACTCTTGTTTATTATTCAGTTAAATTTTATTGACATGCAAATCAAATATGGATTTGATGAATATTATACTGTATTATTTCATTTCACTATTGAGAATGGACCTAAACTGAAAAGCTTTGTAGAATATATCATAGTTATAGTGCTACGTGTATTGTATATACTAGTATATATATCACATATATTTATTATATACATGCATATGTTAATAAGTCATTTATTTTATTATTTAACAGGTAGCCAAAATGCAGGAGTAGATATTGTGGATTTTACAAACGTTGGTATATCCACAATCGCTGTGGAAAGAAACGCAAAGATGAAAGATGGTTCTATCGTTTATGTTTCTGTGATGGGTGTGTATTGTAAAAAATATGTTTAGTATTTTGTTAAACATATCATAAATTCATTTAAATGTAATCCTGAGAAGTGTATGCAATGCTGCTAAACCATTAAGTTTGTACCAGTAAGTCGCAGACATGCTGATATTCACGATTACATATTACAATACTTCGTCTAACTATGGCAGTGAGTTATACGACAACCATCTATTGCAATCTGTAGTTATGACAACCCGTCTATTGCCAACTGTATTTGATATATTCCAGCAACTGATCATTCAGGATTGTCTACTACAATAACATCACAGCCATTAATAGTAGATACATCTCCGCCATCAGTCGGCGTACTTGAATTTGGAGAAGGCTTTATCAACAACCTCTATACCAGCTCCCACATCGTTTCACTGCATTTGAGTGGCTTCGTCGACAAAGAGAGTGGAATTGACCATTATGAAATCGGCATTGGCTCCCATCATGACACCATGGATATACTTCCACCAACGCCCTACTATGACCAGCATGCGATTGTTCAGCTAAATGAAAATGATTTACACGACGGGCATACTTATTATATCATCTTAAAGGTTGTTTTGTCAATTTTAGATACAATAGTTTGTCTAATAAGTATAGTAAATCGTATTCTATGATCTAAATAATAAAGAGTAATGTTAGAATCGCTATTACCCACAGACATTCGTTGTCGGTGGTGAAAATGTATTGTAGTTGTGTTATTTTAATTGTGCAGTGCAAGTTTTCTCTATTAATAGTAAATCTGTTTCTTTTTTTTTTATTTCCAAACGTGTCATTGACGTATCGTAATAACTGTCTTTGTTTATTTCCCATGAATATTATATGTTATAATAATATGTGTATTTGTCTATGAAGGTTGTAAACAGAGCCGGACTGGATTCCAAGCTGTCATCAGTAAAATTCAAAATTGACAAAACTGCTCCTACCGGGGGACACGTCATGGATGGCAACTGGCAGAATCAGGTAAACAGTATGCTTTTTTACGCAGATAATAATTCTTTTATTTTAGTGTTAATATCGTTGAGTTTCTATATCTTTCATATATGTTAGTTTTTACTGTTTTTCTTTGCCTCAGGGAAGATTAGTAATTTTACTATCCTGACTGGGCTACCCTCTTAAAGTAGTCTTCAGTTCAATTCAATTAAAGTATTTCTATAATTGCCTTCATTTTGCTGATCATGTATATGTATACAAACATGTTTTTAGCAGGATGTCGACTATCAAACCGATGTAAGTCACATAGGCGGACACTGGAAAGGATTCATGGACGCTCACAGTGGGATTGATTATTACAGAGCAGGCCTAGGTTCCAGACCCTACTTTGATGACGAAAAATCAATGGTTGATGTTGGCCTTCGCACCGGTAAAATAATTATGATAAATATAAATATATCACTTCCAGTAGTTGTTATTGGTAAAGTGCACTTCTATACCGGCGCGGAGTTGGAAGACAAAACACCAACAGAAATACAACATTACCTTAATATGAACAATATCATTGACTTAAGTAGACTAACAAGGAAGGTATAGCACAAAATGCATTCCGACCCAGTCTATAGATAAAACAAAATATCTCCAAAAACCAAAATAAACACGTCCTATCCAAAGGGACTTGTTTAAAATAACATAACATAAACAGTCAGAGCACACAATTTACAAGTACGTGTAATATGTAAAAAAAAAAAAAACATTTTGCCGGCAAAATTATTTCTGAAATGTCAACATTACCTCAATAGTTATAGAAGTAGATGCACTTGTCGAACTGGTGTAGCATTCAACAACTGAAGCCATCCGCACATTCATTTATATATCATCAATTTCTTCGTAACATATTTTTTTAAAAGAGTAACATGTGAAACATCACACACACAAAATAGTTGATAATATTGGCACCGCCATTGAAATGGGAATGGCAAAAGATGTCAAGTAGAGATATAGTTCAACATCCATTCATGGTAAAACATGTTTGTGATTCTTGATAAAAATATTCTAAAATAACGATTTTGTTTAACAATACATCTAGCTGTAATATATGTATTAAAATATGAATTTATCTTTTTATTCATTATCGATTAATATCATTTTTGATCATGCAGATATAATGTGGCATGCATCATTTATACCTGGAAAGAAGTACTATATGACCGTTGATGCCTGTAACGGAGCTGGTCTATGCAGCACCATGTCCTCTGACGGCGTCATAATAGACAACTCCCCACCGATACATGGATTAGTCAGGGTTGGCACTAAAGGCAATCATCAGACATATCAACCAAACAAGTACGTACATCGAATGCGTGGCCAAGTGGTTGAGTATCGGACTCTAGATCGAGTGGTAATGGATTCGATCCTCGCCTTGGTCATGCTATTTTTCCTTGAGAAAGACAACTAATCCACATTGCTTAGTACTGGTTCGACCCAGGAAGTCAATGAGAGTGGGTAATATGTTGTTGAAAAAACTTGTTTCGCAATCGATGTAAAACATATGTTTAACCTAAGTACGTTCCTTTATACTAAAGGAAACATATATTTATCGTATGGTTTCTAGTACAAATTGAAATGTTTTAATTATAAAATATTGTTTAATTAAGGAGGTACATAAACATGGCTATTTGTTAATGCTATTTCTTATTTTGATTGACAGCTCCTCTATCCGCATTCACTGGGTCGGATTTGAAGATCCTCACTCGGCTATTGACCATTTTGAAGCATGTATTGGTTCCACACCCGAAGAATGTGACATTATCCCGTACTTTACATGTCTGCTGCAATCTAATATCATCAAGACAGGACTAAATCTCTCTTCCAACACAAACTATTACGCCACTGTTAACGCCTTTAACAAAGTCGGCATGAACGCTTCCCAATCGTCCGATACATTCAGAGTGGACACTACGCCTCCTGTGGTTATAACAAAACCAACATTTCTTTTAGACCACACCGGTATGTTCGGGAGAGCTGCTCAATGGGACAAATCTATACTCCGTGTGTTTTGGAAGTTCCAAGACAATGACAGTCCAATAGTGCGGCACGTGGCTACTTTGCTTACTCCTCATGAGGGACATACTCCGATAGAACATGTAGAACTAGGATATGGTGATAACATTACGATAAATCTAGATGGACATAACTGGCTGCATGGTGGAGATGCGTACACGGTAGTTGTTACGTGCTGTAACGCAGCCGGATTATGTACTTCGGAGAAAAGCACGGAGCTGGTAATTGATTCAACACCACCACATTTAGGTGGATTCAAACCACCGATGGAATGGGCAAACTTGAATGATTCCTCTGGGAGCTTGAAGTCGACAGTAACAGTTAGATGGTACGGCTTTAATGATGCAGAATCAGGAGTAGAACTGTTTTATTTTACTGCCAGTAGGTCGTATAGTGGGAGCGAATTAACAGATGGAATTGTTACAATTCAAAATATTACCGTTACTCTAGATGGTCATGAAACTACTGTCATGCTAAGCGAACCAATACATCCAGATAACAAACTGATATTTACATTGTGGGCTAGAAACACCGCTGGTTTGAACAGTTCAGCTTCAAGAATATCTGTTAATGCACTTGCAACATCATCAATAAAGCATGACTTGTCAAAGCTAAAAGGCATACTTGAAATCGAGAAACATTCTTGTGATCCACATTTTTGTACTGGAGAATGTACCTGTGCAGTTCTTGGAAAACCATGTGAAACGGACTCGTCGATTATAGAATGTCACGTTTTCAACGAATCTGAGGCGGAGACAACTAATTTTCCAACGGTTGTGGTCCATGGAGGTTTACCTGAAAGTCCTCTCGCTATAACCGCGTCGTCAGCATGTCTCTCCGGTCATTGGTGGGTACTGAACCAAGAGTCGAATGCATCGATTTCTCGTTTCCAATGGAGTATGGGTATATTAAACCAACCAGTCGGCGAGGGTATTTTCGACCTAAGTTCTGAATCTCCCTGGTCTGATATTGGATTAAACACCGAAGGTGTTCATTGTTTAGCTCTAAACCGCAGCCTAGAACACAATCAGTATTATGTTGTCTACGTGCAAGCGTGGTATGGACCCGCTCTATCTGCAATTTTCAGTTCCCAGCCAGTAAAGATTGACCAAACGCCGCCGGTAATAAAGCGTGGACGATTTATAAAGGATGCAGATACTTCCTGCTCTAAGGACTTGGACGTGATTGATTGGATGGATACAATCACGGCATGCTGGGACGATGTCTTCAGTGAGCAGCAAGGGGAGATAATCCACTATTCTGTTGCACTGGGTACATCACTTGCAGGTATGACGGTTTGTGTTTTTAATTGTGTTGAATCAATATAAACAGTATCGATACTTAAAACAACAAGCAAATACACACTTGCTTCCTATTATAGTCTACCCGTTTTCATAACTTCCTAATGACGATGAACAACACAGATTTTAGAAATGTATTAAATGTTTGTATAAATATTTCTAAAATATGTTTAAATCAGTGGTACTTTTAAATTTTTCTGTTTTATTGAAGTTAATTAAAAAACAAAATTTAAGCCAACAATGACCTGTATTATTAATCTTATTACAGCCGATGATGTATATGCAACTACAAATGTAAGACTGGACACGAACATTACCGTATCCAATATTACTCTAACTCATGGCACCCGCTACTACTTTACTGTATCTGCCTACAACAGTGTCGGTCTGCACAAATCCCACAGCTCTGACGGGTTTGTCATCGATATGGATGTCCCAGTAGCCGGAGTGGTGTTCAACACTGAGCGACATCGAGACGCCTCTTTCCAGTCTGCTAATACTTCAATGAGCTTCTCTTGGCATGGATTCGTTGATCATTTTTCTGGCATAAAGTCATATCACGTAGCAATTGTAGAAGATGGCGAAATTAATGCGACTGTCTATACTAATGTTGGGCTTCTTTCTGGGTTTAGTTTTAACGACTTGTCCCTCGAACAGAATCAAACCTACTACGGTGTTGTTAAAGCATATGACAATGCTGGTCACGTGAGTTCAGTTGCAAGATCACGTGGGAAAACCGTCGATATATCTCCTCCAAAAGGATTCAAATGTAAAGAATATCGCGAAACTGAAATCCGAACGCAAATGTTTAACTATATGGACGATATGCGTATACATATGTCGCAAGATGTAACAAAGAATGCGCTGTATAAAGTGTCTGGTGAGCTGGTAACACGTGATATTCATGTCAGAAATAAGCTGAGTATTGACAGATTACAAATAAATTTGCCACTTGCAATAAAGCACAATGGTACGCGCACATTTCAATATGATTTCATTTCTCCCATATCTGGATCACACAATATCAGTTTTGCTATAACCTCGGACTCAGATGTGTCCATCACCGTTCATATAAGCCAGTGTATTGCGTTTACCGAGGATGATAAGCTAGACATACATGTACAACAAATTGGGCCATACTCTATAGCAGTAAACGCATTCATTATAGATGAGGAAAGCTCGGTGTACCAGGTAACTGAATTAAGATTATCAATAAGATTAGAGGTCTCTTTCATATTCATTTCTGGACAAATCCGCGCCATATTTTGTAATATGCCTATGTTAAAGAAATACGTATTTAAAAAGCTCTTCATGATATCCTTTTCACACAGTAGATGAATATGTCAAATACCGCGCGTACCAATAGAAAAACCAAAACATGAAAGTAAGTGTCACATTGGTACACACAATTCACATTTTGTGTAAGAGTATGTTTTGTGTTACACTTTCTGTTCCACCTATGCATCTACTTTTAGTTTATATGTTGTTGCAGGTAGAATTTGGTATCGGTACAACACCAGGTGGGTTTCAGGTAAGGCCGCTGACTCCGGTACATGGTAGCAGCAGTGGAGTACTGCGTGCAGAAGTGCCGCATGGAAGTACTATATATGTCACAGCAATAGCAGAGAACTACGCCGGTCTTCGGTCGGTTTTCCATTCAATACCAGTAGTGATGGACCATACAGCTCCGATATTGAAACAAGTATATCCTGTAGTACATGTGGCTGTAAAGGACGTTGAGAATGATACGGCAAACCTGGAACAGAACGTTACCGTCGAAACCACATGGAGCTCTGAAGACATGGAAAGTGGTGTAAAATACTGTTTCTGGGGCATAGGTAGTGTATCGATTTATATAATGTATATTAGAGGTTTACTTTGAAGTATGTATGGTATATTATTCTATACCTAATTTATACATCCAATCGTAGACGCTCTTTCGAGTCATGTGACCGTACAATATATTTCCGTATCGGGACGCACGCGCGTACAAAATATCCCGTATTTTGTTCGTATTGTACGCTTCACAGGTTCCATGTTAAACCTATGATAAAGACCGAAACGCGTGAAAAGGTCCGAATAAAAATCAGAACCGACAGGCTTCTGTCATTACCTAACCATAAATTGTTGTCAAGTAATGAAAACCTATCTATTGCACATATTTTTATTTAATTTTCCTTTATAACAAAAAAAAAACACAAAAAACTAGCATAATATATCATTGTTTGAAACTGACCTTCGGTAGTATTTAATCACTGTTGACAACGGAGAAATGGGCATTCTTTCAAGCAAATAAAGCTTGAGAGTAAGCCATGTCGAACACAATATATAAAATACATAGACCTACATGCAATTGTGCTTTCGATGTTCATAGCGACTTGCTTGAAAGCATGAAACAAACGAAAGTTATATCCGAATTATAAATGATTGGTTAAAATAAAGGTATAGAATAAAAAGGTTACTTAACATGGTTCTGTACAATACGGGATATATTTGGACTCGTACACAGCTGGAAAAAATCATATTGGACTCGCCTAACGGCTCGTCCAATATGACTTTTCCAGCTGTGTACTCGTCCAAATATATCTCCGTATTGTACAGAACCATGTTAAATAACCTATAATTATTGCATTTGTTATCCTCAATATGTTGGTAACGATGTACGATTAAACTTATTTGAGACTTTTGTTTAATATATTGTATTAAAAGGCCGTAACTTCTTGATAAGAAGTGTAACCCTACCCGTTTGCATTAATCATGGCAATATACTATGTTTAAACCGATTTAACTCAATACAAATGAAGTGTACTTCGACAATACAATAGAAGTGTACTTCGACAATACAAATGAAGTGTACTTTGACGAACAAATGGGCAATTATTGTATCCGTATAAATAAATACATAAATGCTAAACTAATAATGCGAATTAGTAATACGTATTTAAATCACAATTTTAGACAAATGTTTTCTATCTAAAAGAAAATGTGTACTTAAAATAATATACGGACTTTTGAAATACTTACCATTTACTCGTCATTTACAGGTAGTCGTTCGGGATCATTCGATATAGAGTCAGAACGACTTTCGGAGCAAACACACATCTGCATATCTCAAGAGTTACCGTTGAAACATGGTAACAAAATCTACGTAACTGTCAGATGTGTCAATAGTGTCGAGCTTGCAACGGAAGTGACGTCAGATGTTGTAACTGTTGTCACTGAATCTCCCAACGCAGATCACGTTGAGCTGTCTGTTGTTCCCTCAAATGTAGACAGCTATGAACACATGTCAGTATCCTACGCAATCGTTCCTCCTGTAAGTAGTCCTAGGCACCCCGTCATTATCCAGTCAAATACGTCGTGTGTACATATCAAGTGGACCGATTTTATTGACCCGTCTGGTATTCAAGTGTATGAATATCGGCTGCTGAAACACGATCGTCCTATTATTAATTGGCAAAACAATGGCAAACGACAAATGGCAGCCATGAATGGTCTTGATCTTGAATCCGGCAGTGTGTATACTGCTGAGGTGAGGGCAATCAATACAGGAAACTACACAAGTGAAGCTATACAAGCCAATGTTCTTGTACATGACAAGGAACCAGTGCTAGCAGGTGAGTGATTAGTTAACCACGGTACAAGACACTATCTGATCAATGAGTGAATATCGAACGAACGAAGACCGTATGAATAAGTGAAATAACGGGCGAACAAACGAACGAATAAATGAACAAACGAGAGAACGAACGACCGACAGAATAAATGCATGAATGAATAAATGAATGAATGAATGAACGATACTAAGAACGAAGAACGAACGAACGAAGAAAACGACTGACTGACTGACTGACTGACTGACTGAATAAATGAATAAATAAATAAATATATAATGAACGAATGAATGAATGAATGAATGAACGAACGAACGAACGAACGAACGAACGAACGAACGAACGAACGAACGAATGAATGAATGAATGAACGAACAACGTTTTATAACCCTTTAACAGGTGAGCCCATCTCAGGTTGGAATGGGAAATAGTGATGAGCAAAGAATGACAATAATCGTGATGAAAATGATAACCGGAAATGAATATCATCATTTCGGTCTCAAGTCAACATTTAATTTCCAGAATTCTACTTACAGAAGGGATGGGCAGTTGGTTTTGGTCCTATTCCAATAATACAATAACATTTGAAATTAAAAAAGCTATTGATAAAAACAAAATTATGTATTAATATAAGCATGCTCTTGTAGAAACCCCTATGTCCTGGTAAGTTATGATCTTTTTATATTTCTTTATAAGCGGGGGTACAAAGCGTTCGAAGTCTACATAAAAAGCATGAACAGAATCACATTGTTGTATGTCAAAACGTCCTAAAATGGCAATTTCGTCAAAAACGTGGTTTCCTTTGCGTGCTTTGAAAATACTTTTATAAAATGCCGTATCAGTAATGCATTTTAGAATTAGGATCTACATTGGTTTTTTAATTCTCTGTTCAGGTTCACCCCTGAAGATTTCTAAAGAAGCTGGAAAACTCCACCTAGACTGGAAAGATGTCTTCGAGTTGAATCCCAGTATACCCATCGTGTACAGTCTCACTATCGGCTCTCGCGTTGGTTTCAGCGACATCTTGGATATTAGTCAAATGGCCGCGCATACATATGACGTCATCATTGACGAGTCAACGCTAGTTTCAGCCAACATGCCAGAAATGTTCGTATCAATACGATGTACTTATTCAACAGGACAATCCAGTGTTTATACCACAAGCTATTAAACCCTGTGAACAATTGCTAACTTGTGACATTGATGGATTTTATAAGTTTTCCTAAATAATGTTTTGTTTTTATCTTTTTTAAAAGCAAGGATATCAGGACTTACGTTCTGCTGACGTTAAATATCGACATATTATAAAAGGGTACATCAGGCTGTTCGTGGAGTGGAGGGAACCGACTTAAACATCTTGATTAAATATGCCGCTAAAAATGGCCTCTTCTTTACAAGGACGTTCATTATGTGCAGAAATATGTGATATCCTTGGTTACGCATCAGAGTTAAGTTAAACATTTTACACCTGATTTCAGTCAAAATATATGGTCTTTCAAATTTTAGATACGGACAACTCGATGCTTACATGGACAACACGAGGCTTCCATGGATAACACGATGCTTACACCACGTTTTGATTGATATGAAACTGAATCATGAATTGGAACATAATTATTATTTAAAGATTTAGATTTCGTATAGAAAAAGCCTGATGTTCCCATTTAACCCTTAACCCGCTAGATATATATAATGAACTGTTCTTCCTTAGATTTAATACCATACCATTATGTGACAAAGGCGTGTTTGGGGAAATTATTGATCAGCAGCCGGACATTGGAAACCCTGATCAGTCTGCGAGCTACTCGCAGGCTGATCTGGGTTTACAATGGACGCAAAGGTTATTATAGTCGTACTTAGCGGGTTAAGGGTTAATAAAACCACATGTCTAAGCATGTACTTGTATATACGTGTAATTTGTAAATAAAAAATATACCATAAAGTGGGTGGCTGCATTTTTAGTAGAGTGTTTACAAAGAGTGTAGTAGATTGACCTAGCTAGTTGAGCTTTTTTGTTTTAACGTGTTTTGTCTGTGTCTTTTAAAGTAGCTATCCCGCCAACAACAGCCACACTTTACATAATATGTTCACCGTTTCTAAACATACTGACGATGAGGTATATATATAACTGATATATTTTGAGAATCCGAACTCTTTAGACATAATATAAACGGTTTTAACGAGCCAGGCCAAACCCCGAAACTGGAGAGTCAAATTAAGAGTTACCAACTCATTTTATGTCAAATCAGTCAAGGGTTTTTCAGAACCCGTTAATAAACCTCTACTTTTAATCGGAACATATGCATTATTATATGACCTGAACACATGTATAGAGTTTTGATACTCGTTTTTGCAGTGTAATTTTGCAGTCATTTGACGGGTTAGTTTCCTTTAATTTAATATGTTATAATTTAATAAGTTTATTTTCTTCGGTTTGTTTATTTTAAATGTTCCATGTTGAATCACATGCAGTTACGAAAACACGTGTTTTAAATTAAATTATACAGAGTAAATCATCAAAATTGAAGTAATGTAATTGTAAACGTTGTATTTATAATACAGTGTGTTAGTAATTCATGTGATTCAACTTGTAACATACATATATGAATGTATGGCTTTTTATACTGTGCCATCGTGTTTTTAAAACCGGATAAGTTCAGCTTCTAATTATTGTTTTATTTTTTTCGCTTTATGTTTATTTGCCTATCATATTATCAAATATTATAATAAGCATTATTTGTGTGTGAATTGTTTTTGTATAGAATAGATGCTTAAGTCACGACTCGTCTCAGTTCAAACATAGTCCTGATTATTTTATTATTATACTAATATGCAAGGGACGATACACCCAATTCAATTCCCATAGGCTCCAAGTATAGGATTGTCACAAATAAAGAATTTGCAATGAATTCACATAAACTGCATCCAATGCCATTGAGACTGAACCTAGGACTTTTGAATTCCTCACAAAACGCATACTACTCCGCGGCATTTTACATAGCTGTTCACAACCAAAGACGAGAGCGCGCGCCTGCCTTACTTAAAACACGTCAAAACGTGAGAACGGGCAGAATGAGTATTACATTATTTTTCTTCAAATACCGTTTAATAAATGAAATTATTGATATAGGATAATTTTAGCCGAATAAATTATTTATTTAACAGTACTTTTGAATTTTCCCTTTCTTGGTGACAAACATGAGACTGGAGGCCATTTCAATAGTGATTCAGTGCATAAATATGTTTAATGTCCTATTTTATTCCCCGCTCGGGTTAGGTATAATTCATAATTGTGTGTATCTTCCCTACAAGTCACTTAGTGTATAGCATGTAACCATGTGAAGGTCAATGGTGAAGTTTGGACTGCAATTCGTGTGTCCTCAGTTGGTAGAGAGACAACATAGTGCGCTAGATATCATGTTAGTTAAGGACGCTAACCGGAGGTGGAGGACCAAGACCGCCTCTGTAAGCATACAGTTGCATGAAAAACCTGTAATGAACTCTATGTCATACATTTGGAGTGAGGATATAGGTACCAGATACAGGTGCATGGTGAAGTTTCAATTGCAAACCGTGTGTATTCGGTATCTCAATTGATAGTGTGATAGCATGCGTGAGTTCACTTCAGTAAGTTAGACACCTAGGTTAGAGACCCGGGTGAAGAAAGATCATTCATCAGTTGTTAGAAGAGTTGTATGTATAAGCATGTCAATGTCACATATGTTTTATGTATTATTAGAAATAGCTTACGAACATTAAATACTTTATCAGAATGCCGTTGTTGTTGTCGTTGTTTGTGTACGTCTGCTTTGACTTATTTCAGCCTGCTGAATAACAATTACAAATTTACTATAAAATAAATTTCAAATATGGAGCAATGCCGCTATAAACCTATATTTTATAACAGAGTTCTCCTTGAGGTTCACTGTTATTTAAATTCACCATCATTTAAGAATCGGGGAAGTTTCCTGTTACCCAAACCTTATTGAATATATAAAGAAGTGTAGAGAGACAGGTTTTAGATACATGTTTTAATAATTGATAATGGATATCAGGACCAGCTGATGTATCCTGAGCCATTTTAAGGATTCTCGAAGTTATTTGAGAGTGAACAGTATATTGTATTTCTCCAAATGTTTTGACTTGAAATTCAGTTTCTTCTGTTCGTTTAGTTTCTGATGTTCTAGAAAATTTGGTTGACAATTTTCAGAAGAAGAGTTGTTAGCTTTTCCTCAATATTGATTACACAATGCACGCGCGCGACATACATAAATAGAGGATATTTGTTAATTTGGAGTGAATAAATATAGGATATTTGTTTGTTTGGAGTGAAAATAAGATTTAATCCACTATTTTGCTGGAAAGTATATAATAAATTCATATACTACAATTACTAAAGAGAAGTGTACGCGCAAAATACACAATCACTTACGTCTTATTCCCAAGGATAGGCCCCACGATACTATACCAAGTTTTGTACCCGGTGTCCTCCTAACGAAAGTTTAGGACCTGGAGGCTTCCGCGGGGGGGAGTGGGGGGGTAAAATGTTCATCAAAATCCATTTTTCCCCAAAGAGGGCGGTATTTTCGTTGTTTTGTGTGAATGGGGTAAGGAATTATGTTTTGGGTTGTGGGGCAGGGGGAGGATGTGGGGGTACACAAATTCCATGAGGGAAGTGTGTGGGTGCAATGGGGTAACGAACAAAAGAACGGGATAAGCCACATATCACGTGATCTATTTTTTTATATATATTATTTTAATCTTGGCGTAGTCTGTATATTGCTTTTCAGGTGAACCTTTTTTTCATTATTATTATTGTTTATTTTTTCAATCTGTTATTATATGGGTAGGTGGGGGTATTTGCAGATTTTGTTATGAGGAAGAGATAATAAATTGATTTCCATGGTATCTAGGGTGGTATTTTGTATATTTTTCATGGTGGCATCGTGGCAGGGTCTGAAGAAGGGCTTTTGTGTTTTTTTTGTGTTTTTTTGTTGCTGTTGTTGGTGATGTTTTAAACTAGGGATGTATTCTGGGCTTAAAGTACATTTCTTAAAGCGGGGGCATGGATGATGAGTACGGATTGTATATGGAATAGCCCATCCCCGCCTAACAGAAATTCATTTCTGTCTTATCCTCGGGTTATGCCCCGCCGCACCCTCCCCACATCCAAACACCGGCCCCGGAAAATATGCAACAAGCGTTTACAAATAAACTGTGCATAGTTGCAAGTAGCTCAGTACCCAGTAGAGATGGACTCGTCAACATTCAAATTATACAAATAAATACTTCATACACAGGTGTAGATATCTGTATGCAGGTTATGCAACTGCGTAAACATTGTCTGCAAAAAAATAAATGCATTAAAAGTAGGTGGGAAGGGCTATAAGGAAACGTCTTTTCTTCTTTATTTTACATTGACAAATATTCAGACTAATTTATCAACATTTCAGCGTCAGAATAGGTATTTAAAATGTTGGGAAAATCTTCCAAAATGCACCACTGAGTAGGTGCGTAGCTGGCCGATTTTAAATTGTAGGCCCAATTAATTGAGGTCTGCAGATACGAAGTTTCTAGTGGGTATTGGGACAAGCACTCCTAGATTTCTTTTTTTTTTGTTAAAAATAAAATGAGGGTTTGTATATATAAAAACTCTGATAAAATTATGCATTCTAATGAGTTTGGGTAGACCTTTTGGGGGAATAAAGAGAACTCCAACTAGTTATTTGGACGGATTTCAAGATTTTGTTTGCGAAACGTTATTCCGAACGTTATTACAAACAGTCCACTTTCGGAATATTTTACAACAAAATCCTCCATCCCCACCCCAATCCCTTTACACCCCTCTCCCGTTCCAATCGATTGTAATGCTCCTTTACACATTTGGGGAAAAGTATTACGATATCAGTAATTACTGAGGGGATACACCCAAAACAAGTATCAATTATTTCCCCCGCCGGGGTCACAGGTGGCTGTAAAAATAAAATCGTGTTATTTGTTAAAAACAAACATATTTTAAGTTTTCCTGAAAAAATGTCCCAGAGTCCCGTAGTTATAGACAAGGTTTTAAGCTCTCTCTGGTCAACATTTGATACCTACTGTGCATTTCAGGGTACCTATGCGTCGAATATGAATCGAGAATTGTTTTTATTACTTTCTATATGTTTTCATACCTGATATGATTGAATAGAATGAAAACGGACGCTCCTAAAACTGTTTTTACAATCTTCGTGTAGCCACCCGCTAAGCTTTGAAAGGCCAAATATTCATTTTGAACCCCATGTTTACATGTAATTTTATTGACAGCCGAAATCCAAAACGGCGACGGCGGAACATTCCATTTTCCTAGGATAGGGTGACTTAAAAAATCAGTTGACCAACAATGGTGTAAATAACAAAATATAAACGCAGTATATTATTTACCTACCCTTTATTTGCTAGATATAATGATTTTCATTCCAAAATAAAGGATAAGTATGATTGATTGCCGGAGTTTCTGAACATTGAACAACAACACCACCCTGCATAACCTACATTTTACTTGGTACATTCGACAATTTCTAAAAACAATGCCGCCATGTTGTTTAATTTTTAGCATATAAACAATGGGGTAAAAATGAATTTTAGGCTTTGTGGAGCATACCGGATGGCTATGGCAAAATTGTAAACCGATCCAGGAGCGTCTATTTTCATTCTGTCTAACCATATCAGGAATGAAAACATTAGTAAGTAATAAAAAAAATATCGATTTATATTTGACGCACAGGCACTCTGAAATGCACAGTAACTGTTTTCATCAATTATTTCACTGGCCAAATTCCGAGAATTATCCACAAATCTGGGCTGGTTGGAACCGCAGATGTATGTCGTTCTCGAAACCGAAAACCGAAAACAATTCGATCAAATCGTTTTTCTGTGACAAGTCAAAATGCTTCTGGAAACGCGATTCCTCCGGTAGGTATACATCACTATGGAACAAAATAAGCCACATATTCGCCGCATCTTGATCATATACGACGCTTGCTTTTTTAACGACAAAGGGAAAGTTAAAAAAGCAAGCGTCGCAGATGATCATGACTATTCAAAACAATTGCAGCATTATTTGGTTTGAATATTCTACGCTGACGATTTCTCGTCAAATACAGCAATTTTAAAAAAGGTAAGCGTTATAGTTATGTTTATTACTTGTTCCGTTGTTGAAATCCCCTCGGATTGAATTGATTGACACTGGTACATTCGGGGAATCGCCACCAATAGCGTTGAATATGTGCTTCATTTTGTTCCATACTGGCGTCAGACTAGCCTAATAAATTGTATGTAATCCTATGCATTTTTTTTGTTTTATTCTGACGTTCTATGTAACTGCATATACGGCTAATTTCCTTTGCAAAAAACCCGACTGGAAAAAATGCTCGAACACCCATGTGACTTTCGAACGAAATTGAGCAGCTTATCAGACTCCTGTGCGTAAACCATGATGATAATCTAACAAAATAATTAGTTATTTACCATTTACTTTCGGTTTTATTTTTTTCCGAAGCATATTTTACATAATATATCGTTTTTTCGTAGATCGCTATACATGTGTATTGACAATATATTGACAAGTGCGCGTTTCTCCCAACGTTGCATGCGCATGCGCATAAGTACACATTTTCCACTGTGGACAACGTGTCACGAACTACGTTGTGTATAATGTACCTAGTATAAAGTTTTCAAGTCTTAGGTTAACAAACGGTAATGGGCGAAGGGTGCCGGGATATTTATTATAAGTTACCCCTTCAGACATTCTCCTAAAAGAAAAATTAAAAAATCTCGCTTGTTTTATAGCCTGATCTGGGGGAAAAAGCACCTAACCATAGACCTACTGTATGTCGTTGACCTAACTTAAGCTTGTTTATTTTGTTGTGTTATGTTCATTTCATTTAGTGTGTAGGGGGTGGGGTGAGTTTACGGGTGGATTCAGGGGGCGACCCACTAAAAATCTGTAAAATATGGAAATTTATATTAAACAAGAGCTGTAGGAGAACAGCGCAGCTCGACTATTCAGAGAATAATAAATGGTATAGCCAGTATATACCATCAGAAAACAAGGCTAAAACAATGTGATGGTGGGTTGGGGGTGGGGGTGGAGCTGGGGTGGGTATAGAAACTCTGGCCGATATAAAAATTATTGTTAGAATCTCATAAAAATTATAGTAAAATTTTCGGCAGGGTGTGACATTTTATTTATTTTTATCAGTTTTAATCCATAAGTTGCTGTCATTTAAAAAAAAATGTGATCGAAAGGCAACTCGGGGTGGTAGGGGATATCTGGCGATTTTTTTATTGTGGCCTCATTTCAGGTTGTTTTTTTATTGATATTTCCTCTGTGTATCTGAATTTAATCTAAATTGCTTTATATGTAAATGATTGCGTTCAAATTAAAATTTTAATATCCAATAATGGAAGATAAAATGAAAACAATTTCCCGCCCCCTGTCCTCCTTGTGAGGGGAGCCCATAAACCAATAATTGATATAGTTGTATATTTGATAAAACAAAACAACACAGACGTATGTAAAAAAACAACAAAAAAACATTAGGGTGGTGTTGGTGGGATGGTTGTGGGGCGAAACATATTGATAAACTGATAAAACAAAACAACACAGATATATGCAAAAACAAACAAAAAACAACAACATTCGGGTGGTAGTGATGATGGTGTGTTGGGATGGTTGGGGGTGGGGGTGTGTGGGGGTAACAAAAATTGACCAAAACAACACAGAAATATGTAAAAAAAGAGAAAAGTTTCCAGTGTGGGTGGAGGAGGGGGGAGGGGGGGGGGGGGGCAACATAGCTTTATGTGTAAGATTTGACCAAAACAACACAGAAATATGTAAAATATATATATAAATCGAGTTTCAAGTGGGGCAGGCGGGGAGTGGGGGAGGGTGGTGGCAGGGCCACATAAGAATTGACCAAAACGAGACAGAAATATGTAAAAAAAAAAATATATATCGAGTTTCGAGTGGAAATATAACATTTTTAAAAGAGCCGTAACTCCGCCGTTACTGGTCCGATCTGGTTGGTTTTCGAACTTGGCCAGTAGAGATAATAAAATTTACCAAAGCAATACAGAAATATAAAAATATATAGTTCAGAGTCTGGGGTTTGTGGAGATGGGGCGGGGTGGTAGGGGGTGCGGGGGCATAGCAATATGTGTAAGAATTGACCAAAACAACAAAGAAATATGAAGAAAAAAATAGAGATTCGAGTCGGTGGGGCGTGGGGAGGAGGGTGGTGGGGGCGGGGCAACATAGCTATATGTGTAAGAATTGACCAGAACAATACAGAAATATGAAGAAGAAAAAATAGTTGAGAGTCGGGGGGGGGGGCGGGGTGCCGAGGGGGTTGTGCGGGGGCGGGGGCGGGAGTAGCGGCGGAGCAACATAGATATATGTGTAAGAATTGACCAAAACAACACAGAAATATGTAAAAAAAATAAACAAATTGAGTTTCGAGTGGGGGTGGGGGGAGGCCCTGGGATGTTGGAAGGCGGGCGCGGGGGTGGGGGCAACATAGCTACATTTGTAAGACAAAAATATGTAAAAAAATAAATTAAATGAGTTTCGAGTGGGGGGAGGGTGGAGAGTGGGGTGGGGGCAACATAGCTATATGTGTCAAAATTTACCAAAACAACAGAAATATGTAAAAAAAAAAGAAAAAAAAAAAAATGTGCGAGGGGGAGAGGGGTGTGTGGCGGGGCGGGGAGGAGGAGCCCATGCCCAAATATGGATGAAGTACAAATAAGATGCATAATGATATAAGATCCCAAACCAAAATTATAACTATATATACACCAGCTTACATGCAAACCTAGATCTGCCTTTACTGCACATTTTATGGGCCGTCACAATTTGGATTCCATGGGAGCCCAGAATTTGCGGAAGACAACATTACTTAAGCAACCCTTTACAACATACTATAAGGAAACCAATTCCCAAATTTAGTTGAGCTAGGATGGGACATTGTGCTTTATAAAAAGAAATCGTTGTGTGTTTGGTGGACCTGAACATGGTGATTTTGTTTACGAAAACAATAACTGTCACTAGTATTCAAATCCCCCATCCACGCCCCAACCCCCACCCCCAGGGTTTATGGGATGACGAGTTGTCCGTCGCCCGTCGTCGTCTGCTAACTTTTGCCTTGTGAACACTCTTGCAACTTCATTATTATTATTCGGATCTTTACCAAACTGCTAATTTTTATATATTTTATATTCTCTTTATTACGATTTAAGAATGAGGAAGAGTCTTGTAGAATAATAAACGACTAAAACAAGTAATTTTAACAATACTATAAATATAACAAAAATATTACTTTTAAATCGGCATGAAATATGTGTAGTTTAAACACACTACACAATGTTTTACGATTGTAGCAATAAACGGTTCTATTCTATTCTATCGACGGTGCATGGTAGGTTGCGTATGGTGAAGTAATTTGCGCAAGGAACTCTGGGTAAGAATTTCAAACAAGATGGTGGTACCCTTCGATAATTCGGAAATGTGTCAATATATTCGTGATAAATTTGGATAATCTGAGATATTTCATCTTGGCAGGTAAATTTTGAAACACCAAACGACTCAAAAAAAAATCTTCTTTTAACCTGTGCATATATAATATACAAACAATGCTGTTAAAAAGCGTGAAACCTTCCCAACAGATTCCGTTGGGAAAGTCCAGTCGTAAAATGTGCAATAATCAATACACGTTGATGCTCGCCAATACGAAAAATTTCAAAAGAGCATTAAACGTGTATTTCAACACACTAGCGTCAGACCAGTTCCAGCCGGTTTTTGTCTATTATATACTTGTATTTTTTTAACGAACGAAGTAAAAATACGACTTGATATGTTGAAGTCATCATCCTGACCATGTCATCGAGTCATCAGATAAAAATAAAAATAAACGGACTATAACTTACTTCACAGTCTCTATGAAAATAATACCATTATTTGTCCACCTGGCGACCAGTTCCCGTCGTCTGGATTTGTTCTGTTGTTTGAGTTGTAGTTTTTATTTATCCTCGCCCTATGGCACTAGGCCTTTTGGCGAGCTTTTCGGCAGATGATTATAGTTGGATGGATCTGGGAGTTGGGACGTCGTCCAAGGTGGTTTACTGTAGAACCGCAGCAGTAGATGGTTAGTGAAGAAGTCCAACGTTGATAGCCAGAAGTTGAAGATTAAATCCAAGTAGATTATAAATTCCGTTGAAGATTTTGGCCAATCGGATTGCCTGCAGAATTGTTACTAGGTCAATCCGATTGCCGGTTCGAAAAGATGTTTAGAAACTCTCCGACCAATCAGGACACAGATGATTTGAAGCCTGTCTAATAGGTCAATCCGGGTCCATGGAGAATCCGTGATGTTTATGTCCCGTGATGTTTACGTCCTGGAGCTGGGACAAATTGGTGAACGACCCCCGGAACGTCCCCCAACGTTTGCGGAGGTGATGTTACGGCGTCTTCCATTCTGTGTATGCTCCATGGTCTCCTCCGCCATGTACGCCGTCGTCTACTGGGTTATCAGCTCATAGCACACGACAGGCGTAGATCTCGCAGGTTGAATGTATCCGTGGTGGTTATGTCTCAGTAGCTTACAAAAAACGGCCCTGAGAAGGGCCACGGTATCACCCTAGTGTGGGGTGTATACCATATCGGAACGTGTTTCTACACTTTCAACGTTCGGCTCGATGGGACCGACAATAGTAAAAACAGGCCACACCGGGCCCGACGTTGATGGTGGTCAATGATGGTCACGTTCCGGATCCCCCTGCAGGACGCGTCGACATCGCTTGAAGAAACCGTTGTAGACGGACACGTCCTGCTGGTTCGATGTTCTGAACGGGAATGTGGTTCTGTTGTTTGACCTCATTCGCATTATATATAAACATATTTAGTTAAAACAACTTTTAACTGATTGCAATACGTTATAAATTTTGCATAATTTGGAGACAACAGACGATTTATCGAGTACATTCAGTGCAAGCGGTTAATAGTGCAAGAGGTGGCATGCTACCGCTTTATCGTGGGAGCCTTAGCAAATCTTGCTGTTGGACTCGTTTTTATATTCTATTTTTTTATGCCGCGCACTTACTTATAAATATAAAAAAAAATAGGAAGAGAACCTGAGTTCCTTGATAAGACTAAACAAAGGCAAAGAACGAACAGTTAGCATTAGCTTAAGACAATTCGACTATGTTTAATCGAGATGCAAGTTAAGATTCTTTCTATTTTTAAAGATTTGCAACTAACTGTTCGTTAAAACAGGTTCAATAAAAAAAGCCGATTGTGTGTTATTTTGGGTCTTTTAAAATCTAGATAACACTCATTCTTAAGAAAAATCAAACATTATGTAGTTTAAAAATAGTTAACAATATAATAACTTAGAATGTGCAAACATTAAAATAAAATATAGATGCGTGATTATGATCAAATATGTATCAACTACTATTTTCGTTTATATAAAACATGCGCACAAAAGTGTTTCAAAACAAAATCTTACCCACGAAGCTGCATCACAGTGATTATTATCGCGATGCCTTCTGGATTCACATCTCCGTCCGACTGTCGGACATACATCATGTACATAGCTAATGTTTACAGTAAGATGCAAAACTAAAATTGCGTCATACATTTTATTTGTTCACAAAATCTATTCATTTTACAAGTTCATAACATACACCGAGTCTCGACTTGCATAATTTTGTCGAGAAGAAATACTACTATCCCTGACTTCAATTCAATTAATTTCCATATATGCTCTGAAATTTTCGTCAGCATGACAGTATGATGCTTTCTCATAGACGAAGTACCGCCATTTAGTTTTCTGTTTCTCCGGAATCGGAGAAAAATACTGCCAAACTTGGCTTTTGTTGGCACTCTGATTCGAGGCAGCCATGATTTTAGAGGTCGTGGAACAAAGGAAACACAACTGTAATTGCGGGAATACGTCTTTTATTCGAAGGGAAATAACAACTACGAGGACCCGAATACCCGCGGGTAATAGTGACACGGGTACCCGGGTAGAAAATTACTACCCCTCCCAGCTCTACTCCGTACCACGCACCTGCTGTTTCCGTTATGTTTCAAAATGTAGGTACGGTACGGCTTTTACCCTGAACACTAAATGAACATCTACTGAGATATACAAATAAACAAACACCTATTAATCGCATATACAAAGATCGATCTCGTCATATTGCATATCTGAATATGTTTAGTTACTTTTGGTGCCATCGTCCATTTCGTCTGCCCTTTAAACAAGACCTAGACATCTCTCTCTCTCTCTCTCTCTCTCTCTCTCGCGCGCGCGCCGAAATTCGGCTACTTCACAATTCAAAATTGGTCTTTATTTTTCACAACTGAGGCCGATTTGTTTTTGGTTAAACAACATTTTCCCATCGTTCTCAATATTGTTTAGGATACATTTACATTTGAAAGTTTACTAAAATTTATCATATTATGCTGAATAATTGTACATTTGTTTTTTAGTGTCCTCCTCCCACAAACACAATGTATGCATGTATTGAGTAATATAGCTTAAAAATTAACAATTAATCTTTCAATACTTTTTCACAATTCAGACAGTTATCGCGCTTTTTTTTTCGCAAAATGACCAGGCTAGGGAGTCTTCACAATTTTTAGAGAAATAAAAGCCCTGATTAAACATGCATGACATTCAGTGTTTATGCATATCTATCAGTCTATAACACCAACACATAGTGGTGGTCGACACTCTATCAATATTAAACACACTTTAGCACAATCCATCTCTGTGGTCAATGTTTAATGTTTTAAGGCAATCAAATGTCGATGATCGGTTACATTATTTGTTTATTTTATTTAGTGTAATCACACCTAACATAGAATCTGCAACAACATAGAAACTATAAAAACAGATATCGGGGATTCCTTCAAATGACGTACCCTGATGTCAGTCCTTGTGTCTAAAGATATGCAGAACAAACGTAGAAGCTGTTGTTTTTTTACGTGCGGTAGGCCTATCGAGTATGGATAAGATGTTTTCAAACAAGCGATGTTAAACAATGCTAGAGATGTGACATCATGAAGGAATTTATAGCGGGGGATCTCCATATTGACAACGATTACAGTGCCCCGGATGTAAATAAACTGTGAGGAAGGTATTCACCTACTTTTTAGGCGCTGATACTTACGTTTTATTGATTTTATTGTTGTTGTTTTTTTTTATTGAGTCTTTGTTTGGGTGGAACCAAACTTCCAAGATAGATGCAAAAATACCAACGCGTTCATGCTTAATTGCGCGCACGGCGGGAACTGGTACGCGGCGGGAACTGATCTGACGCCAGTAGTGATGTATACCTACCGGGAAATCGCGTTTTTCGAAGCATTTTGACTTGTCACAGAAAAACGCTTTGATCCCCATGTTGTTTTAGGTTTTCTGTTTCGAGAACGACATACATCTGCGGTTCCAACCAGCCCAGATTTGTGGATAATTCTCGGAATTTGGCCAGTGAAATAATTGATGAAAACAGTTAGGTATCAAATGTTGACCAGAGAGAGCTTCAAACCTTGTCTTCAACTACGATACTCCGGGACATTTCTTTCAGGAAAACTTAAGATTTGTTTGTTTTCAACAAATAACACGTACATTTTTTTTTTTATATATATTTTTTTTTTTCAGTTCTAAACATCGATACAGCCACCTGTGGCCGGGGTGGGGTAAGGGCAGCAACGGGCTCCCCAAGGAAATATCCAACCTAGGAGAAACATATTCAGGGTAATCCCCAACGTTGGTATTATACCAGTCCTGTTTGAAATACCTACCGCGGTGTCAACGTTGTTGGTCCAGTTAGACTTTTCCACGCAATATCCGTACCTATCAAAGGAACGAAAGTATGCTGAAGGGGATGTTGGGGGAGGGTCCAGGGGATATTTTCGCTGTTTTTTTCCGAGATTTTCCAAGGGACTGGGGTACTATCAAAACATTCTAGTATGTCATTTCCTAACGTCGTTCTAGTCAATATGTCAAGGTTTGACCTAGTTGTATTCAACAGTTCGTGTTTTTTTATATTATTAAAATCAATCCAATATTGTTTTGCATTGAAAAAGTTTTTGTTCTATTTATAAAACTGGAAATCTCTAATGACGTAAAGCATGTGTATACACTGGCCAATCGCTGTGGGTTTAAATTATATTTAAACGCTGTGTAGTCTCTTCCCAGAGTTGTCGTTCCTTGCATACACATACATGCCATTTTCAGTGAAACGGTACATGCGCAGTGAAGCAGTATAACCTGTCCTTCTTTGCAAAGCATTGAAACCAGGCTATAGTATTTCACACTGCTGCGCAATACAAAGTTTTGATTGGCCTTCTACGTTTTGCGTGTTTGTAATAATCGATTAGGTCCATACCACTGTTGAATTACTTTAAACTTGATTCTGTTTAAATGCGCGTGTCATATCGAATGCGTTTTTCAAAGTGTGATTTTTTTTTTAATTAATTTAAATAATTTGTTTTCAGAAAAAACTAAAAGAAACACACGGAAAGCATGTTTTTTATGTTAAACCTTGTAGTGATTTATCTTGGTATTTTAATACCCAACTGTTTTGCTGATTGTCCAGTTAGTACATGCGAATGGGTTTCTTGGATGTCTTGGTCTGAATGTAGTGCAACGTGCGGGGGAGGTACAAGGAGGAGAAGTAGACAATTATGTTGCCAAAAGAAGTACCTTAATCCTATTAGCTTATGTTTACAGGACTGTCATCGAACAAACGATGGCTTTTATGAAATCGATCGGTGCGGCAACCATTGTTTAAATGGCGGCTCTTCGGTTGCTGGAAGCTGGAAAAACAGTTGTAACTGTAGAGGCGGTTACTATGGATCATGCTGTAGCAACGGTAGGTACATTTTATTAGTTTTGAATGGATTAAATATTTATTTGAAAGGGTAAGAGTGTGGTTTGGTGCACCCAAGAACCTGGTTAACCCCCACCCACCTACCCAGCGGCCTTTTTTGCCACTGACTGTTCCAATGCGGTAGCCCTATTGTCAACCCCTTTATGTTTGTGATGTCATATCTTGCCTTCAATTCATCTTTGTAGTTGTTTGTTTCTGTGAGTGTTTATGGCTGACTGTGGTCCTTGAATGCTACCTTTTCTGTTCGACATTCATATCTACTTGGCTATTTTCAACCTGATGGGATTCAATTATTCATATTTGATTAGATTTTTTTCCATTACATGCAAATCATCATATTCAATCGGCATTTTGTTTGTATGGTGTTTTACGACATTTTCAACTTATGTAAGGTTATATATGACGGCCGATTTATTGTGTTGGAGGCAGACTACCCGCTTTTCCTGGGTAGAACCAGTACTGTACACCTCCCGCCATCTGTAAGAATCGACACTTCCTCACTTACAAGTCAAGCTCCCTGTGGGATTCGAACCCGCAGCGGTGAGAGACGAAGGTTTACAACGCAACGTCGTTAACCATTCGGCCACGGAGAGGCTCAATCGGCATTTTGATTCAACATGTTTTAACCGAATTAATGACTCTTTTATGAATTAGAGATCAAGAATCTTGCAGCTGCAACTAGATATTTTGTTTCGAAGGGATTTAATTACTATTTGTTAGGATTGCTTGCCATCCTATGAAGAAGGTATAAAGTCTAACAGTAACTGTAGCTTTCACAGTAGACAGATAATGCATGTAAGAAGCGAGGCATGCGACATCACAAACACAAATGTGTTGACAATAGGGCTAAGATGATCATATGTAATCGTCAATGTTTGTCTCTTTTACCGCAGTTATTGGATTTGTATATTTAAAGGTTTAATAAAAAGATTGTTGCCCTACTAGTAATTCAGCTTGGAGGGGACTCAATGTATATTTTGTATGGCTCTTTGTCACGATATCATGTTAGGATGCTCACATTTAATCGTCATTTTGATTTGACACTTTTTAATGTTATGCACTTTTAGGACTTGTACGAAATTTTAAGGTTTAAAAAGCACCTGTTCCCCTCAACTAGTCATTTAGTTTTGAATGGATTAAATTATTATTTGAAAGGGTAAGAATGTGGTTTGGTGCACCCATGAACCTGTTTTGGACTCCTAACCACTGTTTTGCCACGGACGGTTCCAAGTCGGTAGCCTGTTGTCAGCCCTTTGTTTGTTTGTAATGTCACCTGCCTTGTCTTTTATTTATCATTGTAATTGTTGTTTGTTTCGATGCATATGTTTGGTATGTTTGGTTGACAGCGGTCCTTGAATGTTAAATTTCATGTTTGAGTTTAATATCTACTTTTTAACATCATGTGAAGATGATCATATTAAACTGTCATTTAGATTCTACAATTTTTACCGCAGTTATGGCCCTTTTAAGAATCAAAAATGTCCGAGGAATATAAGATTCTAGTGGACGAAACTTATCATTCAGTTTTCCAATGATTAAAACCATAGTTAGTATTATTGTTTGCCATCATGATGTAGATGCTTATATGCTATTGACATTGTGACTCAACAATTTCTACTAGAGTCGATGACCCTTTTGTGGTTTAGTCATTTTATAGCCCAGTATGAAACTTATGACCGCAACTAATAATTCAGATTTAAACATATCAAACCATTTGAAATCGACTGTTCAAATAATAGGGAGAGCTATTGTAATCACACCGGAGTCTACATGCGGAGGCGTCAGCATTGGCTTTTTGTTTTGGCAATTCGGATTATTTCGTCAACCACTGTTCAATCATCAGTGAAGCTTTGATTATGTCTTCAGTACCATCAAGGACAATTGTACACATATTTCTAAACTATGTATTGCATTTAAATACTAATATGGTGTTTAAAGCAGATTTTTACTCTATTTTCCATGTTTATGACCTCGTGTACTTAAATATACTGTTAAGTTCTTTAGATATAAAAAAATGATATATAGGGTCCTATAGAAACCACAGCATCCGAACGCAATGGCATCGTAGGTCCGCACTGTACTGCAAACAAGGACTTGAAACTACAATGAAAGAGACAAAAAACAACAGAAAGGGTGGTGAAGGTGCACATGTCGTTTCATATATTTCTTGGAATTTTCTCATACCTCCTCTTACTTTCTTAATATTGGTTAGGAAAATGTTTGGTCTCTAAGCATCGTCAAGAAAGCGCAGAATTTGTATTAGTTCAGCATGCCTTTAGTAAGGTATTCCTTCTACGAGGAAATAGTTGTCACAAGATGGGCATCTGTAGTCCTATGGTTCCAGAATAAGTATGAACCTACTAGGAATTTGAGTTGAAAAACATAATGGTTGCAATTTATATTTTATCAGGAAAAAATGCTACTGTGTTTTGTTGAATAATGTAACACATGTTCTGTTCCATCTTAAAATTACTTTGCAATTACAGAATGTCCTACAATAGACCATTGCATCAAACGGCACTGCAACAGTCGTTACGACACAGAATGTGACGAATGCGAAGATGACAAAGTGTTCTTTAATAGAAACTTGGATAATACCAAATGTAAAAGTAGGTACATTTTCCATTCACCACGATTTAAAAATGTTTCTTAAGGGGGCTTTTCATGAAGGACTGGAGATTCATCTTAACATTGACAAATAGTGATATTTGCCACCCTAAAGGGCCGAAACATAATGAATGAGTGTAAAAAAACTTCTTCTTATTATACTCCCGAAGGGTGGCATATAGTAGTCGCACCGTCCGTCCGTCAGTCAGTCCCTTCGTTCGTTCGTCCGTACAATCGTGTCCGGTTAAAGACTCCGGACAATAATGGACGGATTACAATCGTGTCCGGTTAATAACTCCGGACAATAATGGACGTATTTTCAAATAACTTGGCGCAATTTCTCACCACAACAAGACGATATGTCGCGCATAAAATCCAAGTCGTGGCTTCAAGGTCAAAGTCACACTTAGAGGTCGAAGGTCAAAATAAAGTGCTTTCGTGTCCGGTTAATAACTCTGACGTTCATGGACAGATTTTCTTGGCACAAGTGCTCACCACAACAAAACGACGTGTCGCATACACAATCCAGGTCTGTGGCTCTAAGGTCAAGGTCACACTTAGAGGTCAAAGGTAAAATCGTGTCCGGTCTATAACTCTGGCATTCCTTAACGGATTTTGAAATAACTTGGCACAAGTCCTCACCACAACAAAATGATATGTCGCGCTCAAAATTCAGGTCCGTGGCTCCAAGGTCAAGGTCACACTAAGAGATCAAATGTCAAATCGTGTCCGGTGAATAACTCTGGCATTCCTGGACGGATTTTTAAATACCTTGGCACAAGTCCTCACCACAACAAGACGATGTGTCGCGCACAAAATCCAGATCCGTGGCTCCAAGGTCAGTTATAATTAGAGGTCAAAGGTCACTTCGGGGGCATTTGTCACTTACAGTGACATTTCTTGTTTACAATGAAATTCATTCTGCACAGTAAACTAGTGTGAGCTTCTATGTTATGCACCAGGCATCTTCAATCTCTGTGTTTTATCAAAATATATGGTGAAATCAAATTTTAGACCCAAGAAACACGATGAGCAGGCACCAACACCATTTATTGATTGATAGGGCATGTAATTGTTAATTGGAACATTTCTAACATTTTAGAGCCTTCTAGAAAAACTCTGATGTATCCACTTTAATATGAAATTATTTTTGTTTATGACCTGCTGCTGTTGAAAAGCATAATCGAATCAATTTATTCGGTAAATAGACTACTTTCTTAAACGTGAATAACCCTCTTTGATGATCATCCAACACTTTTTTTTAGATATGTAAATAGGACAACGATTGTTATATTGTTTATTGTTTGACGCCTACATTAGGTTCATGTTTTATCTCTGTCACTCCAGTTCAATATACTGAGGATGATGTTGTTTCCACACATATCACTCGGTGCATTACTTTCAAGGCTGGGGTAGACGAAAAGCAAAACAAACTATCAACTATGTACTGGATTCCTAAATAACATATAAAATCGTATAAAGACCGCTTTATTTCGAATTCTAGTACCTTCACCACCACAAACATCTCCAATCTTTTAACTTCTTGTCTTACTGTCGTTAAAGATCACGTTAAACAATATTATGCTGAAACATGTGCAAACTCTGGGATTAATTTATTTTGGTCTTTTAAAAATTCAAGAAACGTTCTTGATAAAATGTGCAATAAACATCCAGTTTCATATATAAGTACTTACGCCATCTTCGGGATGGTTAAAATGTTGTGCTGTTGATTTTATGAATATTGAGTTCTGCTCAACCCGGGGCTAGAGGGCGTGAGCGGTAGCTAGCATATTTCACTACCACTCATGAACAGTCTCAATCAAACCGAGACTGCAATAGTTCGTATGTGTCGTGCTCGGCCGTTTCCAAAGGTCCATTATCATACTCTTTTTTTCTCTACATTACATACAACCTTACCACATCACCTTATCAATGACAAGCGTGTTGCTCTTATTAAAAAAAAAATGGTTTCGCATAAAAAAGGTTTCGCATAAAAAAAATAATGTTTTTGTCCTGTAACAATGTTAAAGCGTTTTTCAACTAACAACAGTTTAGACAATTACACTATGTGGACTAGCAAAGACGTTTGTGAAGCACTCATTTTCCTAATAGATAATACTTCGTCAGGTATGACATTACCTTTTATAGACAACTTACCCCTATGGGTAGGAACAGTGCACCCTTTTATTGCTATAAAATAGATTTCGTGTTGAGTCTTTCATCCGATACTCAGTCAGATGTAATGGAAGACTGCAATGAATGTCACCTCCCGGTATTTGGTGACATATTGAACATTGACAATCCTTTCTTTTCTACTATGGTTAATAATATCTATCCTAAGGAACTTCAACTCAACAAAGCTAACATTTCTGATACTGTCGCTTCATTTCTTGATTTATATCTCTCTATTAAAAAAAAAATGGCGAAATAAATAGTAAAATCTATGACAAGAGAGATGATTTTAATTTTCATATTGTTAATTATCGCCATTTAGATGGGGATGTTTCCCGAGCTATTTCTTATGGGGTCTATTAATCGCCAACTTATTCGTTTCTCTAGAGCTTGTAGTCGAGTTGAGGACTTTAATATTCGTAATATTTGTATAAATAAAAAGTTAATCCAGTAGATCTACCGTTACTATAAACTTCGAAAAACCTTTGCAAAATACTTTTATCGTAACCTGATCTACTTTTTAATATTAGTAATTTAAGAACTCTTCTGCGAAATTGACCCACCTGACTTCTATGGTGATGTGGTTTACAAACTTCATAAGATCCATGGTCATAATCGCTTTCATACAATCATTATTGAACTTGTTAAAACTTTAAATTGGCCTCGTTATCACGATAGGGCATTTATTTTTCATCCGATCTTTACCAAACTTTAACAGATTGTTGATATCAATAAGAGCTCGGATGAGTTCGAAAGCCAGTCAGATCGGACTATTTACACCCGAGTTATGGCGCTTGATTTTCTGAAATATGCTATAATTTGGCCTCTTAACACGATAAGGCCTTCATTTTTCATCCGATTGTTTTTTCAAACTTTATCAGATTCGAAAACCAGCCAGTTCTGACCAGTGTCACAAGAGTTATGGCCCTTGATTTAGTTAAAATTGCTATATTTTTCCTCGTTAACGCTATTATAAGGACCTTCATTTTTCCTCCGATCGTTTCCAATCTCTACCAGAGTGTTAATGTCAGTAAAAGCTCGGACCAGTTCAGCCAGATTGGACAATTTACACCGGAGTCATGGCCATTGACTTTTATGAAATAAGTTATAATTTGGACTAGTTAACATGAAAGGGCCTTCACATTTCATTGGAACCTTTCCAAACTTTACCAGATTGTGAAAAGCTCGGAGGAGTTCGAAAACCAGCCAGATCGAACCAGTAACACCAGAGTTATGGCCCTTGATTTAGCTCAAATGCGGTATTTTGCCTCGTTAAGGACGATAGGGCCTTCATTTTCATTCTATCTTTAGCTACCAGATAGTTAATATCAATGAAATCTTGGACAAGTCCGGAAACCAACCAAATTGGATTAGTAACACATGAGTCACGGCCCTTAATTTAGTTCAAAATTACTGTATTTTGCTGCGTTAAGACGATAGGACCTTCATTTGGCGAAACTTTACAGGGATGATCAGTACCAAGCCTAGTTGTACATATCATCACCGTGTTCCGGTTGAATAATTTTGGCAAAGTTATGGCCCTTTAAAGGTTTTAATACACAATCTTTGTCTGGACGGATTAGTTTTCCTGAATCCCTGGCCGGATTTCAACGAAATATTTTAGGGATGGTCAGTACCAGGTCTAGTTGTGCATATCACCGCCGCCGTTTTCCAGTTGAATGATTGTTGACTGATAGTCAGTATGCCAAATGCCAATTTTGGGTCGAACCCAAATTTGGAGTATGCACAAAATGTTTTTGCATAAAATGGTTCTACAACATATCCTTTCATAGAAACTGAAAGATGCAACTCTGTCATCATTGAGCATTTTGATATATTCAAGATGGCGTCCAAGATGGCCGCCAAAATGAAAAATCCACATGTATCACAAATAACATGAGGTTTGAACAAGAATTTGAAAAAGAAAATTGTGTTTGTGGTTAGGGATAACATTTTAATAATTAAAATATTGATTTGAAATTAAAAAACACATTTGAAAAATCCAAAATGGCCGCCAAAACCGAAAAATCCTGTTTTAAAGCAGTATAATCACTAAATGAGCTAATATATGGACACTATTTGGATATTTTTGATAAATGAAACTGTATGTACATTAAAGATGGTTCATTGACTATTATTTAATAAAAATAATGGTACATGGGTTGGTTCTTACCAATAGAATGAAGGCATAAATTGAAACTGAAAACACAATAATAGAATGTGGAGTGTTCTGCAATTTGTTTGATTCATTTACAGATTCTAATATATAATTGAGTCAGTCCATGCTAACATTTCAGCTTGGCATTGGTGAATAATGTGAATCCAGATAGTCTGTACAGTCTGATCTTGATCTACATGTTTCCTCAATCAGATATCCAGATCTGCTTATATCAAAGCTTTATAGATGCTAACGGCGAACACATTATATTCAAATCTGACTTGGTGGATGTAAATACCGATCTAGATCATCACTGCTTGCAAATACTAAGTTTTACCTTTTCGCTTTTTCAATTAATCTAATTATTGTTCTCTTTATATTATCAATATTCCACATTCTGCATAATTATCCACTTTTTAATTGAAAACCTTATTGATATTCGGCAACACTCATGTTCAATTGTTGTCTTCACTATCCGATTCACTCGAATCATCATCTGCAGCATTTAATAGTTCAGTTACATCCTTTGTTAATCTATTTTGACAATAAGAGGTTTGATTGCAATTACAGAATATTGTACAGGCAAGTTTGGCTCCATAGTAACCACAACGGGATGTTGCACATGGCTGCTCTGAAGCACAACCACAGCAGATAAGCTTCAGGACACATGCTGGTGCTGGGGCCTTGTTTTCTGGGATTGTAGTAGGTATGAGTATCTTAGAATTAATATCTTTGCTCCATCCAAAGTTTATAGGATCCATATTTGGAGGATCTGGTTCCAGCGCACTACTCCATATGCAGGCCTGTATATGTGCCCGTTTGACATTTTCATTGAACGACTCTGATGTAGGTGGTAACGACTGTAGTTTTGGCATCTTTCTGACTGTTTTCTTGCCCATTTTTGATGACCAAACATCATATCTTACACTGGACATACTTGCACCTGTCTTCCTACCATAACATGCAGCTATAAAACCGGTAGCTTTTTCATTAACTGTATTCATGTCTGCATCTATATCGCCAAGTTTGTCTAGGTCGCATCCTCGTTAAAGCTGTTTGACAACGGTTGCCTTTCCAAGGCCACTAATTTTGGCAACGGTATCGCAGCCAGACAGCGCATGTGCTGCTAAGAGCTGCGGTATAATATCTGCATGTGTTCTACATGTTGCTGCAATATCTACCACGGTTCGATTAGCGCTAGTTCCTTCCATTAGTAGTGTACATGACAAATTATTAAGGGCATAGTAGTGAGCCAACAGCACAAAAACGTCAGTGTCGTCACAGATCACCGTCACAGATTCTGCTCCTTGTGATGCAGCATATACTACCTGCTGTGGAATTATAACATCAGCTTCTTCATGACTGGTCCTTAAGTCTACTCGATCAATGACAATCCCCATGTGAATCTCCTGGGGGACCTCTGAGGAACCTGTGATCATAAGCTTGTTATTGAAGGTTGTAGGTAAGTTCATGGCTTTGGCTGTGTGATGCTCACATATCATGTCTATGAGCTGGACCTTGTTGTCTGTGTTTGTCAGGACCTTATGTTGGGCAGGTAATGGTGTTGTGGCATTCAATTTGTAATCGATACCAGACTCCTCCGACTTTTTCTTGTGCTACTCTTGATGCTATACTGATAGTATTTGTCAAAGACCAGATATACGTCACACACGTTCAATCTCTTATACACATATTGCCAGAAGTTATCCATGAAATTCTGCACAGTTCCATTATTTAGCCAGTGTACACACCACAGAATTGCACACCCATCAATAACAAACACATTAGGTTTTTCTGCTCCACGGGCCGAGTGTGTGATTTGAAGCTTTTTCTTTAGCATAGATTTGTTTGTGGCTATCCTCATTTCACCACTATCATCAAACATGGACGTTGGGATTGGTGCTAGCTCATGACTGAATATATCCTTTAAGTCGATTGTTCGAGTTGATGCCAGTCCCATAACTCTTGCGTAGATCAACTGTGTGTCGAAAACAGTGCCAGATCCGAATTTGACACTTTTCCTGCTGACTGACATAGTCACCACTTTGTTCGTTATAGGTCCGTTGAAACCTTCAGGCCAGGAGCTTTCGTATGCAGACATTTGAGCTCTTCCAATGCTCACAGCACTGTAAACATTGACTGTATCTGGCACTATTCTACCTGTTACAATGTTCAGAAGACTGTTTGAATGTTCCTCTGGGTTCAGCGGGTCAATACAGGTTTCCAGCTTCGTGCATATATTATTACTGTCAGTTGCATCAGACGCAATACGCGCGGCTGCCTCCTCCTTGTGTGAAGTGACATTATCTGACTCTTCAATGTGGTCTCTCATGATATTCAGGTCTTGAAGGAGACGGCTACAGGTGTGAAGACTTAACGCCCACCGCTTCAGAGCAGACTCACTAAGAGTGATACCGACAACACCACCAGGTCCATGGCCGTAACGCATAAACGTAGTCTCAATAAACAAGTCCGACCATATCGCATTCCACAGGCCTGCCTTATGTCGCATCACATGTTCACCATTTCTGAACCTAGACTATATCTCATCCGGAAGGTTCTCCATACTTCGCAAATAATATAGGCCATACTTCGCATAATTTACGTGCTTAGCCGCAAAGAAGTAAGGCATCATTGATGCAACTGCATACAGGTGTAAAGCCCATTCCCCCTCCCTCTCTGCTCGAACAAACAACATCATAATCAAAACCGGTTTGATTAGACACTCAAACCAAAGTTTGGTAGTCCTACTATGTGCCGCTTTTTCCTCAAGGATGGCAATTAAATCATCAAAGTTCTCAACGTCTTGTATGACTCCTCGAATAATTGCCTCACACACGATTCTCAATGCGCGAACATTTTGTGGAAAGTTTTCCCCTAAGAGCATGCGTGGTACCCCACCAAACGCAGCTTTCATCACTTCTTCCAATCCAGTATTGTCCATTAAAACACCAACACAGCCTACAAAGCTCATTAACATGTGCATACCCCCCAGTCATGGGTACAGGTTGGGAAAGATCTCTTGATGAACCCACATAACATTGACCATTACACGGTACAGTTGTTGATCAGCAGTCAACACAGTAAATGTTTGTCCACACTTAACAGTTAGCCTCTGTGCTTCAAACATGGCTGTCATCATAGTATCTGGGTCTGACGGAACCATATCTATCAGGGGAGTATACATTGCAGTCGTCCCTGGCTTCAAACTCTGACCCCGTGTTCTTGCCATTAATGTGTTGTAACCTCCAAATTCAGGTGTGTTTGGGACACTTGTTACTTTTTTCAGGAATTCGAAATCTAAGTCCTTTGCCCGTGCTCTGGTTACAACTTGCTCTGCAAATATCTTTAAAGGCAATATGGGACGTAGTGCCTTGTTAACAGGCATTTCAGGTTTTTTTGGACCTTGGTAATAACAAATCGGTACAGTAGGAGTCACCTGTCTTTTCATATCTTCTTTCTTCACTCGCTCTATTGTCTCTCTGCTGCTTTGATGGGTATCCGCGTTTTTCTTATTCTGTGTCAGTAACAAGGCTAGGGCATGTGTTTATCGAATACAATTCTGAGAGGAGATGTTTGCATCGAAGTTATCAGCTACAGCCTGAATCAATCCAACCTCAGAATCATGAATAGCTCTTGACATCTTGTTAACATCTTGAGCAGCGGCCATAGCAGCTGACGCTTTAAATCTCTTTACTTCATCATATGAACAGGTAACACCAAAATCATGCAGACTATCTATTTTGCTTCTGTCCCTAGTCTGTACGCCCAGTGCAATTTGCAATGAAGTAGGTTTATGATTAAGAATAGCAGTCACCATGTTTCCAATCAATAATGCCGGAAGTGTAAAATCTAGTTTGTCAGATAAACATGACAATAGTGACAGTAGTGTTGGACTTGACTCTTCTGAGGCAATCTCTTTATCAATTTGTACATTATAGAGAGTTTGTTTGTTCACTATTTGCCTACACTCTTTCACAATCTGCTTGGCGACACTTTCAATCTGCATATTGTCATCATCTAACTGTTCTAACCTTAATAAATCAGATGCTCTGTTTTGAAAAACAATTACATTTGCTAGTCCTGGAGATGAAAACACTAACATCTCTTCACCAAGAACTTCACTTAATTGCTTGACCAGATTAATCCGGGATAACAAAATGCCACCATGTGCAGCATAAAAAGTGTGTAATCCAACCGAAGTCCATACTTGCAGTTTGTCTGCTTTCATTTCACTAACAGTAGCCTCAAACGCATGATCAATGTTGTCAGATGTGTCTCTTGAAGAATAGTTAATGTTACGTTTATTCATAAACTTTTTCCAACAGTCGTCATGGTATCGCGCATCAGCAGCATGCAAGTCACTAATGGCTCCAAGAAGGCGTACTTTTACTTGTTTTGCCTAATCATCGTTACGAGATGTACATGTTTCTAAAATAGCGTCTTTAAAAGCTGCCGACCAGGTCGATCTGTTGTTCTACACATTAATGCTTTTCGCCATCGCTTAGGGTTTTTAGGATCTGGTTTCAAATCACAGTTTTCACCACAATACAAACAATTTTCACGAAATTCAAACTTTCCCACATCAGAACGACGAGTGCGCTTCGCTGGTGTTTGGCTAGTAGATGGTATTGGTGTACCACTCCGCTTAAGATGCTGACTTATATGCCAGGATGAAGTATATGTAGACACACAGTCTCTATGACACTGGATCGTTAAGGTTTCATCTGTGTGGAGTCTTTTCTCTAGATCGACATGAATATTATCCTGCCTGCGCTTGCTTGAGTAGATAATTGTTGTAATGCGATCAGCTCCCGCACTGGTAAGTTCTTTCTCAGACTCCCCACACCAATATACTTGGCCGAAAAAGCACTCCATCAGTTTCATCAATCTGCAAGAGATACAAATGGATATTCAGTGATTTATTCAATCAATATTTAATGATCTAGACAGATTTACATTTTTGTCAGGACACTAGTATAGTCCGAGCACTACTACACTTTTAAGAAAAATCCATCGGCACTTCCTTTACAGACTAATTTCTAGATTTTTTTATATACATAAGGTTATTCACAAAACAATGGATAACCCAGGGACTACACCTATATATTTTAGTAACTTTTATAATACCAAAGAAATACAAACTACAAAGTTCAATATTTCTGTTTAAATTTTCCCACTCTTTAAACTTGAACTCTATACAGTAATCAACCAACCCTGTCATTTATATAAATCAATGTATTTAAATGAATAGACGGTATTATAAGTGTTACTTACCTTCAATACATTCTGGGAATTATGATCTTTTGGATGAATAATTCTTCTAAAGGCAAAATACATTCATTGGAAATCAACATTCCGGGTAAATCAATGGCGCGTGTACAACAAAGGGAAACAACTGAAATAACTGAAAGATGAAATAACTACAAAGGAAGGCAACTAAAGCGTTATCATACTGATGGTTTGTGCAATTAATGAACATAATTCTGTGTGACATATTGTTTGATAAGTATATTATATCAAATTACCAAATTTATACAAATATTTGCGGGGGAAATTGTCATGTTTGTACGAAATGATCTTTGCTTATACTGCTATTTAGTTAGATTTATTTAATTGTTTAGGTAATTTTCGTTTCTAAATAGTCATCTTTATGCTTAGCATACGCTATCTGAGATTTCCAATTACTATTGGTAAACAATTCGTGCAGAAAAACAGCAGAAACTAGAATATATAGATATTTTTCGGTTAGGCGGCCATTTTGTCAGCCATTTTGGATTTTTCAAATGTATTTTTTATTTCAAAATATTATTTTAATTAGTATAATGTTATCCATAACCACATATGCAAAAATGGTCATCATAATTCTGTTCAAATCTCACGTTATTTGTGATATATAATATTTTTTTATTTTGGCGGCCATCTTGGCGGCCATCTTGGCGGCCATCTTGGCGGCCATCTTGAATATTTCAAAATGCTCAATGATGACAGAGTTGCATCATTCAGTTTCTATGAAGGGACATGTTGTAGAACCATTTTATGCAAAAACATTTTGTGCATACTCCAAATTTGGGTTTTTCGATCGGCATACCGACTATGAGTTATGGCCCTTTAAAGATTTTAATACACAAACATTTTCTGGACTAGTTCTTCTGAACTCCTGGCTGGATTTCAATAACACCTTTCAGGTATGATCAGTACCAAGCCGTGTTTTGGTCAAACGAATTTTGGCAGAGTTATGGCCTTTAAAGGTTTTGATACACAAACTTTGTTCGGACTTGTTCTCCCTGGCCGGATTTCAACGACACTTGGCAAGGATGATCAGTATCAAGCTTAGTTGCGCATGTCATTGCCGGTTTTCCGTTGAATGAATTTTGACGGAGTTATGGCCCTTTAAAGGTTTTAATACACAGACATGGTCCAGACTAGTCTCTTTTGAATTTCTGGCAGGATTCCAACGAATCTTGGCGGGGATGATGAGTACCAAGCCCAGTTGCGCATGTCGGTTCCGGTTGAATGATTTTTGGCAGAGTTATGGCCCTTTTAAGGTTTTAATACACAACCTTTTCCCCGATTATTTCTCCTGATCCTCTGGTCGGAATTCAACGAATATTGACGGGAAAGATGAGTACCAAGGCTAGTTGCGAATGTCATCGTCGTGTTCCTGTTGAACGCATTTTGACAGAGTTATGGCCCTTTAAAGTTTTAATATACTAACTTTTTACAGACTATTACGCCTGAACCTCTGAGTCGCATTTCAGTGAAACATCGGGCAGAGATAATTAGTACCAAGCCTATTTCGTCAGTGTGTTCTTGGGCAAGACACTTTCCCTTAGCCTCGTCCGTCGGATGGGGACGTAAACCGGGCGGTCCCGTGTTTCGGTCTATCCTCCGAGCACGTTAAAGAACCATAGGAATCTATTCAATAATAAGAGTAGGGCACGGTTCCCGGATTCCTATGTATCCTTCTCCTCTCTCTGGTGCGGCTCTAAAGAACCTATAATGGTTGATGAGCCGTTAAACAACATTCAATTACTATTGTGAATATCGCCATGTACCGGTTGGATGATTTTTGACACACTTATGACCCCTTATACATAAAGAAGGTTAGAAATATCGGACAGGGAACGCAGCATTCAAGGATGACAGTCAACCACAAAACACAAAAACAAACACGCAAACAGACAAAAGAAAAGGCAAAATTGATAAAAAATACAAACGACATCACAAACACAAAAGGGTTATACTTTATCTTTAGCCAGAAGAGTGTCCACAGGCCCTCTTGGGGTTCTCGTTTATATTTAAAGTTGTTCTTTTTTCTGTGTGTGTTTATGGTTGACTGTCGTTCTTGAATGCTACTTTTCCTTTTCGATTTTTATATCTACTTTAATTGATTTTTTTTTTTCAAATTGGGATTGTGTGCTTGGAACAATCATTATTGCTGGCCTGGATCGTGTGATGGTCACTTAACCGACAACTGTCAATGCGCTCCTGGATTTAGACGAATATCTAATGATGGAGAAACGTCATGTCAACCATCGATAAAGCCATCGATAGAGACATGCGATACTGTTGCCGTTGGTACTAACGGAGAAAAGCAACGAGCGAAAGGCAGTAGCTCAACATCGGGGGAATGTCAGTTTCTGAAGGACTTCTATGGCAACTTTCAACCGTCAGCTGTGGAATATACAATGATGGAAGAATATTTTGTAGATGTATCGGGTATTAACAAGCCGGCTTTTATTGAAGAGAGCAATTTTGGAGTGTCAGATTTGACAGTACGTGTTAAGAGAAAATCAGTCGGTGGTACGTTATATTACATTTTATTCAAGTCTTAGCAGTTAGCCTTTATACTTACATATATATATTAAATTCAAACCAACATAACAAAATGAAACAGTTAAAAACAATAAAACATGATTAAATAGCCTTAAACAATATTAATCCCGACACACTTTGGAAAGGATAATATATATATATAATTCATCTATTCTATTTAACCATATCTAAAGTTGAATCGCTGACAATATCATGCAAATTGCTCAACATTAAACTTGTTAATTTCAAAATATAACAGTTATCCCCCAAAAGCAAAAGTCGCAATGTCCACCATTAGCGGCAATGCACGCCTGACATCTCCTACGCATATTGGAATATACCGGGTATTAGTTTTGTGATATTTGCTTTTTTGGGACGTACTGTTATGCTCTGAATTTAACAAGTTTATTGTTGATCAATTTGAATGAAATTTTCAGCAAATCAACTGTAGATATTGTTAATAGAATATATTAAATTAAAATTTAATTTCTATTGAAATATGTCAGTTACGTATACACCTTTACCTTTTATGATGGCATGCGTGCAAATAAGTATGACAGCATTTGAGTAATAACATCGTTATTTTCAGATAAGTATTTCTCTGTATATGTTGTATGAAAAGCATTTACATTTTATAAAATCAATAAACGGTTAATCTGGCGTGCTTCTTTTGAAGTTTGAAATCTATTCTATGTATCAGAACGTGAGAACATATTTTACCAACAAATTAAGGACATTAAGTAGAACCGCGTTAAGTAGTTTCAGATTTAATCTCTTCCTTGTGATTGACATATGATCACCCAATGACTTTGGACAAAATGTAATTTGAAAATAATAGTGTTTTGGTTATTTTGGTTATCAATAGTATGGTTTGACCCTGTCTGTTTTTATGAATTAAAACGACAATGTATCTGACCTATGTTTTCTCTATACTTTTGAAATGCGATAAATTTTCAAATAATAATAAAGAAATAATGAGGGTTAGACCGGTATTTATAGTGATTGCTGTTCTAAATATGTACATATAACTTAACTGGAAACAAATTAAAGAAAAATCGATAAAATAAATACTAGTTACATGTAAAAAATAGGAAAAGCAGTATAACTTATTTAAATTAAATACATATTAGAAAAGTTACTCATTTTTGATATTACCTGTATAACAACAACATTTATATATGTTAACTAAAACATAAATATATGAATAGTTCAGCTGTCTATATCACCACAATTTTTGTACATTTAGATTAAATTAATAGATGCCATTGAACGAAGAGATGCACACACTAATATCAATTTAATTATAAAGATTAATCACCGTTAGGACCATTAAATAATAATAAAAAAATCTCACTTGCACGTTTTATAGATCATATCGATATATTTATGAGGCATCCGACATAGCTAATAGACTGTTAGTTCATGTTGTAATATTTCAAGTACGTGGTTAAGTGAAATTGGAAAATAAAACTTTGTGCATTCGATACTTTGTATTTAGAAAACAGTTTTCCCGTTCGTTTGAAACAAATCTGCGCAAACGTACGTAGGTATTTGGAAACCTGGTTTTACAGTGACTGTCGTAATGCAATGACTGTCGTAATTCCACGTTGTTATGCTGGCTTTAAACGAAAGAATGGGAAAAGGATGATACACTTGCAATCGGTTTAAAAACGTTTTCAGATGTAAATACAGACTACAGATAAGTTATTTAGACAGTTGTGTTAATAATTTCTTTTGAAAACTATGTTGACCCTGAAGATGGCAGTTCTGTCTGGACCACTAGATGCATCAATACCACCACAAGTAGATCATCTCCCCGAGTACTTATGCCTGTCTAGAGATTTACATTCTTTGTCTATTAGTATTACGTACATGTGTCACGTGTCTATTTAAAATTGTATGGAAAATCCCAATAGACTAACCGTTTCCACAGTACCACATTAAAGTATAATGTTGGAAAAAGCAATTACATATCTTTTGAAATTAGGAAGGAAAAAGCAGGTACAAAATATATCACAGATAGTACTATGTTTCTATTGTTCTAATTTAATTCTACATAATACCAGGCGAATACACCCTACTTAGTACACACGTTCAAGTAACAGATAGCAGTAGCAGCGTGCTTGCGAACCGAACTTCATTTTCAAGTGACACGATATCTACTGCGGCACCCAGCTACACAGTTCGTAATGGCGAAGGGTAATTTATTAGTATATTACCAATGGTTTGTAAGAGTAATCGAAATGATTCCTTTTATATTCTATATTCCGAAGAAGTCCCGTGCTTTTTTGGAAAGGCAAGTTTCTATAGGACCCTATATATAATTTTTACAATAATTTTAATAATTTATTTTGTTTAAATGCATTACATGTCAAACAAAGACATTAGTCATCTTAAGTCACTGAACTAAATGTGGCGTGTTTGTATATATACCAAAGTCGATCAGGAAGTGTTGGGTAAATACTTAAATATGCAACGTCGATCAGGAAGTGTTGGGTAAATACTTAAATATGCAACGTCGATCAGGAAGTGTTGGGTAAATACTTAAAAAAGCAAAATCGATCAGGAAGTGTAGGTTGCATATTTAAATATATGGCTTATTCGATAACGTTACAACTGATTTAAATCGATAAATAATTTATTTGATTTTCTTTAGAATTCAACAAATTAAATTGCAGTGTACTTTTCAAAATCATGGCCATAGACGTTAAATATCAATGTTAATAAAATAGGTTTTTTGATTTTAATAGTTAATTCTATTCGAATAATTTTAAAATAGCGATAAAACTAGTTTCAAATGTGACTAGATGTTTTAAACCGCATTATATATAGGTGACATCTTAAGGGTTAAATTGCGTTTAATTTACGGGATACACATTGTCTGACATGAATATTTTGTAAAATTGCCCATTATAATTTACCAATTTCAGATTATGTGTAGGGTACGAGGCTCAAGGAGGCGGATATTTGAAGACTATAGATTTATCAAGCACGAACCATGTCATATCGGAACCTCTCCCGTTTCAAAAGACCACTGTGACGAGAGAACTTTGCTATATATTGGACAATGCTTCACCTGTACATTGCCTCGAACAAGGAAAATGTTCCGAAGAGCCTGTTTGGATAGAACATAGAATAACGCGATCGGAAATAATTCCATTGAAATTAAGCGGTTGGACCGACCCAATTCCACATGGAGGAACTTCCATACATGCCTCAGGACTCCAAACATTCCAAATAACGGTGAACGAAGTAATTCCGTCTAAAGGATCGTCAAAAGTCGATATTACTCACAATACATATACAACGAAACTGAATGACACTACTGTTACAACTCTCTCTCTAAACCTTACATCAGATATACCCAAACTATATTGTGTAACTCTAGAGGTAAAAGACATGGCTGATAATGTTAAACAAGCTAGAAGATTCGTATTATATGATAACACGTCTTTTATTGAAACTACGACAGACAAATCATTTACCGTAACTTCTGCTTCGACAGAAACTAATTTCAAATGGCAAACGCATCATAGCGAGATTTGCCTCGATTGGAAAGATTTTTTCTACAACAGATTTTACCTTGACAATACCGTACTTAATCCTATAGAGTCTGATGCTCATGGTTTGATAAAAGGGGTTTACGAACAATCCCGGGGACTGCTACCTGTATCAGGAACTCCTAACGTTCATGGCATTATACAGTATGTGTTCTCTTGGCGTCTCAATGACGGGCCTCTGTCGAATACAATAATAGTTCCGAATTTCTCAAATCAAAGTTTCTGTCGCAACTTTAATGTCAAAGATGGACAGACTTATACACTGAATATACAACCGGTTGATATTGCTAACAACACGTTTGTTGAGAACAGAACCGTCCATATTGATAGATCTGTACCACATATAAATAACATCTGGTTAATAAAAGACGGATACAAGATGCTCTATGTACACAACAGTGCTGACCTGTCTAAAATGAAACTATATTTTGAAGCACTGGACGAACACAGTGGAATAATGACTGTCAAATGGACGTTTGGAATTTCTGACTCTGGCACCGAGCTTGCTACAGAAGCTATAGCTGTTCGAACTGTCAAAGAGGTAATATAAATAATTACTAGAACTAGACCAATACTGAATTTATGATATATTTCATTATAGCATGTTTAGTGGGAGTGGTCAGTTGATAAAGCAACAGTATAACCCGGCAAAATGGCGAGTTATTTTTTCTCAAGACCTGAAAGGCTACATTCTTTTTTTGCCATAACTGTAAGGAAAATATCCATTGTCGAGGGTTGCAAACAAATCAAGCGTATTTTGACGTCGAAAATGCCATTCTGTAAATAATTAAACGAACGCTTATTGATAACGACGTCGGCGCACACAATGCATGCAGTATGTATAGAATGCGAGACAACACATCAATCATGTGTGGTTGGAAATTGAAAATCAAGCCGTTATATAGCTTATTTTCTGAAAGGGATAACCATTAACTACTTTACAGTATAGTATATAATTATACAACACTGCTGCTTGGTTGTGACTTTAAAATAGAAAACCGCTTTGGTGTTAGGGGTCGGCTTAAGTGATGTTACACCTTACTATATAATTTCATGAACATATGCTATAAAACCTAGTGTGGTAAGGTGAATTTAAGGCTGCGTGGCGGCTATGACAGGTAGCCCAACTACAAATAAGTATTATTATTACTTACTGGTCCTTTGGAATCATCAATCTTAATTTTTGCGGCTTTTAAGTCAAATAAAGCTTCGTAGCTAGTGGGCGTGGGAGGTGCTGCACGTTACATTACCTCTCATGAACGGACTTAATAAAACCGGGATTGCTACTTTTCTCTCCTTTATGTTTTTGTTTTATTCAATGGACCCACTTTCCAGTATTTATTTCTCTTCCAGTATCAATGTATTCCAAGTATCGAAGAATGTTATTGTCCAGATGTTGGAATGTGTGAAATGTATAATTACACTATTAGTCTTAACAAATTGATTGCCAACAACAAACACAATGGTGACCATAATCGGAACTACTTCTTCACAGTCAGAGTGACGAACCACGCCCATCTGTCTAACATAGAGCATGTAGATATTCTTGTAGACGATTCACCGCCAGAACCGGGTGTTGTACTTGAAGGTAACTTTTAGTAATTATTGTTTTTGACATTTACATTATCAATTTACAATCATGGTTGATAGGTGACGCAGTCGATAGCACAAAAACTTACCCCGCACTGTTTGTAAATAAAAAGGTACGATTGGCAACCACTGGACATGGGAGTTTCCTCATGTGGATTTCTCACCCACGCTAAGACTGCAATTACGCTGACATCCGCGACATTAAAAATGATTCATATAAATAATCTTGTTTCATCATAGACAAAAAGTAAAAACCATATGAAGAAAATAAAAACGGAAATATAAAAAATAGTTCCATTGGTCGTGTACGATATCTTTATTACATTCATCTGGGGGAAAAAAGACAACATGCAGGTTTTAAATATGTAGAGCAACGCGAGCATACAACACTTGTATAACAGTTGTGCTCAGTAACAAACATATTAGCTACTGCTGCGTCTGGCCAGCGCGTATGTGCACCAACGATAATAAGTTAACTAACATACATTGATTCATAATGTCTCGCCGAGGTTCCATTTGCAGCACTACTTGTATCAGTTTCATTGTCAATATTGGCTGTAAAGTCAAAAAAATATCTTCTAAAATTTCAGGTCCTGTAGATAGCATCGACATAGATTACACAAGTGATGAAAGTATTACAGTGCACTGGCATGGATTTATTGACCATGAAAGTGGCATCAAGTTTTACAGCATTGGTATGACAGTCCGATGTCTAGGAAAAGAAGAACTGTATAAGCGTAATGAAACGGGCGATATTGTTGTTTTCCGGGAAGTAATATATACTGAAAACTCTGTACGAATACCAACAAATTTTACTGGGAAAATGTTTGTCACGGTCATTGCGTTAAACAATGCAATGGAACCGTCAGATGCCGTATGTTCTGACGGGTTTACTAGAGACAATACACCACCTGAATTTCGAAATGTAACATTAGAGCACGGTCGATGGTCCGAATCTGTTGTTTGCCATAAAGGTTTTCCATGGCTCATGCACCAATCTCTAGCGATGGTGAAACTTCATCCTACGACTTATTGTAATTATATTTGTGCCAACTCTTCTGCGTATTCTAGCAATTCTTTACCATACATTTTACCAACAAAAAACGTTAACTGGAAGGATGAAGATATATCCACTTTAATGTGTCAACGACTGCCGATATACTCACCAGACATCATCATCTATATACCTAACGATCATATTTACATAACATGGAATATTGAAGAAGACGGAAGTCAAATTGACGACTTCCATGTTGGTTTCGGAAACGATCCGTCTGAGACAGACACGCCAAGCATCGTTTCTTACCAGTCGACTGACAAGAAAGCAGAGTTCAGACGGCGCCACGAGGGAATAGGCTCCGATAAATTATTCTATATTTTTATCAAGGCTATAAATAAAGCTGGACTGGAAAGGATTACAACTCTTGGACCAGTCCTTATCGACGAAACTCCTCCGCTTTTCAGAACTATTCCTAGCGCTAGTATTGACGAAGAACATGTTGTCATAGGTTGGGAAGACGATACCTTCTATGATCTAGAACAAACATCACAGATCAACCAAATACTTTCCCAAATAGGTAAGAACTAAACAATGTTCCTGTTTTTAATAATATTCCTTTACCCAAAAAATCATATAATATATATATGTATATGTTTGTTTCTTTGTGAATAATTGCATTCGTCTTGATAACACAACTATAGCGAGCGCCCAACGCAACACTGTTGTAACTGCATATAAATACAGAAGAAGATGCACGTATTACGTGAGCCCTTGATGTGTTATCGATAACACATATAACTATGACATTGGATTGTATTATACTGTTATTATATTATATTTCAGAACAAGATGGTAAAACAGTTACACCATTACTAGAGTGGTATTTAGATACGTCCAAACCATGTCCGGGCTATAGTGGAGGCTGTATTTTATATCCACTAAGAAGACTGCAACAACAAGATACGGATCTAGGGCTGGATTTCTATGTCTCTCTATATGTTTATAACAACGCCGGTCATTTTCTCAGGCTTGAGACATCTACGTTCATATTACCATCAATATACCCTCCAGGACATTCAGTTGTGACTGATATAGATCCCATGTTTTTTTATTATAACAGTTTGAAATCAGATGCCGACGTACATTTTACAGAAAATACACTGTGTGCGCAATGGTCTGGCTTCCGTCATCACGAATCTGTTGTGCTAGAATTTGGTGTAGGAACAACCAATGCATCCGACAATGTAGTACCGTTCTACAAAATAAACGGCACCGACAAAGAATGCAAACATTCTAAAGATATAATAACCGGGATTCGATACTATATTTTGATCCGGTCATCTTGTTCAGGGGGTCATACCGTTTCCATGTCCAACGGTGTGACCATTTGGGGTGAACACGCACTTATGTCAGCTCTTATTGTTCGTGTTGGGCAGGATTGCAGGAAGGCCCATCCAGTATTAGAGGAGGAAATCCCTCCAAGCGCGATGGAATTCGTGTATCGATCGGCAGCTTCTCTTGAAGTTGGGGTTACTTATAATGTGTACGTAGATGGTAAAGGAATGCATGCATACACTATGCTCTTATCTCAAAACGCTATGGTAACGGAGAAACCTGATGTGCATAGGGGATCATATTTTATTATAGTGCCTTACATAGAACGGCCTGTCCTAACGTTTAATTTCACGGTTTCTAAACCTAATAAAAAAGTCGTTTTTAAAGTAGTTAAATGCATGAGTTACTCCAATTCTATTCTGCCGACGAACACACTCTACGCTCATTGGTATTATGATTCCAGTTTGAACCCAACTGTTTTCTATGAGGGGTCCTTGGTTGTATATCTCAACGTTACCTCCGACAAAAATTCGTCTCTTGTGGTGAACTTTAAAAAGGCAGTCTCTAACACGTCGCTGGTATTCAAGAATGTAAACTTAATGCCTGAAGCAGAATATCAGATCGCGTTAAGCCCATGCACAAAGTTACGATGCGCCAGTTCTGTAATGTCTGAGAAGTTTAAAATAGAATACTTACCTCCTACTGGCACCATTGAAACATCAGACGTCATTATGTTAGGGAATAAGGACTCGTTCGACTTGTATCTACAGTGGAGTGATTTTCATTCGGACAGCGGTATTCGATTTTACCAGTGGACTTTGAGTAAGGACAGTAAAGCAGCACATCGTCTTCTAGATTGGAAGCAGATAGATGTCAGATCCAGTTACTTGGTACATATCTTCTAAAAATGTATTCATATATAGCGAAAAACAATAACAGTTATTAGTATATCATGGCTAAACGTAGTAGTTGTCAACGTTTTTCTTTTCACATGAGGTACATGTTTTTATATATCAGGTTCATGAGTATGTGTCTACCTGTTCATCCCCATTCGTCGATACTTGTTTATGTTAAAACTGCAAGTTACATGTAAAAATATTCAGGACTATTTGACTTCTTGTTGTTTTTTTTGTTAATGCACTTTCAATACTATTCCACAAAAGGGGACATAACCCTTAACGTAGTAGCTGTCATTGTTTCTTTTTTTACCACATAAGGTACATGTTTGTTATATTTCAAGTTCACGAGCATGTGTCTCTACCTGTTCATCCCCATTCGTCGATACTTGCTTGTGTGCGGGCCTTTTCTAATGCTGGACACGTATCCGTCGTTTGTAAGAAAGTAGAAATCAGGCCTTATGGCGCGTTTAGAAAAGATGTAGTTTATGATTTCGATGCCACCTCAGACGCATGGGAAACAATTTTGACGGTAAGTAGTTACATCATTTTATGCGGCCATGTGCTATTTTAGATCTTCCAGTTATAAGAGGTAGTAATAAACAATTCCATTTTAAAACCAAATTTTAAGTTTAATTATAATTATTGTTCATTGTGTTCATTTGTAGAGGATTTTATAATTCTGTAGCGTATCAAACATGTTGTTTTCTTTAATAAACGTTTGTTTTCGTCAAATTGTATGTTCAAACAAATTGAAAGTATAGTTTTTTCTTAATGATATTTATTTTAACCAATTGATATAATTGTACTTTTGTATAAATTGTAATATGTTTTATCATATACGTTTACCAGACACTTCACAGCTCCAATATTGGAAATATATACACCATCCTACATGATGCTGAGCTTGACTTCGGAACGACTTTCACGAGCGTCGCCGGAGCACTAATGTATGCATCTGAAAGAGAGGTCACATGGTACCTTATGACGTCACAACACATACCAGATAGCTGCAAAAATGACGCACAGTGCCTCCAAACTTCTGTTACTTTTTCCGGATATGTAAATTTTGATCCAGATTTAATCCAGATTGATACCTTATATTTCATATGCGCATATTCAAACACGACCATTATAGAACGGGAATTGTTTACGGAAACATTAGATGAGCTAAGCGGCTGCAGTAATGGTTTCATCATAGACAATATTCCTCCATCTGGAGGTACCGTTCATGCGAACAACAATACCGGGTATCTGACTGATTTGACAGAGATTCCAATATCATGGGATGGATTCAATGACAATGTAGATGCAACAAAACAAGGATATGCAGACGTTAATAAAAGCTACAGCTACGCTATAGGTAAATGTTTTTTTTTGTCTTTTTTATAACTCTTGTTTATTATTCAGTCGAATATTATTGACATACAAATCAAATATGGATGTCATAAATATTATACTGTATTCTTTCATTTACACTATTGAGAATAGACCTAAGCTGACTAAGCTGTGTAGAATATATCATGCTAGTGCTACGTGTATTGTATATATTAGTGTATATATCACACATCTTTATTGTACACATGCATATGCTAATAAGTCATTTGTTATATTATTTAACAGGTACTCAAAATGCAGGAGATGACGTTGTGGATTTTACAAACGTTGGTATATCCACAATCGCTGTGGAAAGAAACGCAAAGATGACAGATGGTTCTATCGTTTATGTTTCAGTGATGGGTGTGTATTGTAATAATTATGTTTAACTGTGTTAAAATTATCAGAAATTCATTTAACATTAATACGTATTCAGCATTTTATGCAATGCTTCTGAAAAATTAAATTTGGAAGAGTAAGTTTAAACCAGTAAGTCACAGACATACTGATATTCACAATCATTAAGGATTCTGTACATATACGTAATTAAGAGACGTCTAAATATGGCAGTGAGTTATATGACTACCCGTCTATTGCAGACTGTACTTATGACAGCCCATCTATTACAGACTGCACTGATAACAACCCATCTATTGCAGACTGTACTTATGACAGCCCATCTATTGCAGAATGTACTTATTACAGCCCGTATATTGCAGACTGTACTTATGACAACCCATCTATTGCAGAATGTACTTATTACAGCCCGTATATTGCAGACTGTACTTATGACAACCCATCTATTGCAGAATGTACTTATTACAGCCCGTATATTGCAGACTGTACTTATGACAACCCATCTATTGCAGAATGTACACTAGTCAAAATTGCTAACCGATCACTTGTTATTTTCTTATTTATTTGTCTCAGAAAAAAATAATATATGTGAAATTGGAAATAAATGTATTGAAAAATGTTCTATAAGTAATCACATCAGTAAAGCAAAGTATTTTATGAATTTCAAAGAAGTTTATTTTATCGAAATTCATAGATACCAGTAATTTCAAAATTTACAAAAATCAATATCGCGTATGACCGCCGTTTGCGCGTACAACAGCTAAACAGCGTTGTCGCATGGAATTTATGTAGTTATGTAGAAAACGCTGAGGTATGTTATTCCAAACATTGACTATGTCCCTTGTGAGGTCAGCAATATGTTGTTGCCTTGGTAACTGTCGCACACGACGGTCGATTTCGTCCCACACATGTTCGATTGGATTTAAATCCGGACTACATGGCGGCCACTCCATTGTTCGAATGTTGTTGCCCTGAAGTAGCTGACGGGTAGTTCTTGCAGTATGGCAAGGTGCATTGTCTTGCATGAATGTCATCCCACGGTTAGCGCGAATATGGGGAATAAGCGTTGGTCGAAGTATTTGTTGCTGGTATTGGTCTGCGTTCAGGTTTCCTCGAACAACCACCATATCAGTTTTAGTGTGCAAACTAATACCTCCCCAAACCATCACTGACCCTCCTCCAAAATGAGATCTTTCGTTGACGCAATTATCCGAATATCGTTCCCCAAGTCGTCGATAAATTCGCTCTCTACCGTCGGACTTCTGAAGATTAAATCTGGACTCATCTGTAAAGGCGACATTTGCCCAGTCTGCTCTGGTGAACCTCAAATGCCTTCTGGCCCACTGAAGACGAATTCGCCGGTGTCTTCCAGTCAATACTAATCCCACAAAAGGTCTTCTCGCTCTCAATCCCATGATCCGTAGTCGATTTCGTACTGTTTGATCACTCAAGTTTCTATTATGGACGCCTATTAAACGTCTGGCAGTATCAGTCGCTGTTATTCTTCTATTACGAAGGTGTGTTACAAGGATGTAGCGATCTTGACGCTGCGTTGTCACACGTCTTTTTGGCCGTCGGTGAAGGTCATCAACACTTCCGGTGCGATTGTACTTGAGCCAAAGGTCGTGAATTGTTGAAAAACTTCTGTTGACTGTTCTGGCTACCTATACATATAAAACAACTCATGCTTGCGACTTTTTCAGAAATAATGAACATGGTTAGACAGAATCATGTACGAACGAACAAACGAAGAGACGGACGGACGGACGGACGGACAGACAAGTAAACGTATGAATAAACTAACCTGCCGGAAGGATGAGGAATATTATAATACACAATACTGGACTTGAAAAAGAGAAAATAAAACGTAGAAAATCGATTAAATAAATTAATAAAAATGAACAAATTACGCAATGTCCTTTACCTGCCGAATCGAAGTACCAGCAATAATCATACCGACGGCCCGCCCACGCTCTTCCGTTGTCATGCGACGCATTTTTTATTTAATTTTTAGTAAGTTTTTGTTTGGGATTGAAACGATAAACAATTCCGAGAACACAAACACATGTTCAAATCTTACCTCGTGCAGCACGGGAGAATAATGCGATTTCGCGCCAAAATAAGCCACGAGACCGGAAGTGCGGATTTTGAAGTTACAAAGTGTATTGATTGTTTTGTTTGCTGCTCATATTTATTTGTATGAAATATCAACTCAAATTATACAATATTTGATATAATATTCCAAATAATAAAATGACCGGTTAGCAATTTTGACCAGTGTACTTATTACAACCCGTATATTGTAAACTGCACTTATGACAACCCATCTATTGCAGACTGTACTTATGACAACCCATCTATTGCAGACTGTACTTATGACAACCCATCTATTGCAAACTGTACTTAAGACAACCTATCTATTGCAGGCTGTACTTATGACAACCCATCTATTGCAGACTGTATTTGATATATTCCAGCAACTGATCATTCAGGATTATCTACTACAATAACATCACAACCATTAATAGTAGATACATCTCCGCCATCTGTCGGAATACTTGAATTTGGAGAAGGCTTTATCAACAACCTCTATACCAGCTCCCACATCGTTTCACTGCATTTGAGTGGCTTCGTCGACAAAGAGAGTGGAATTGACCATTATGAAATCGGCATTGGCTCCCATCATGACACCATGGATATACTTCCCCCAACGCCCTACTATGACCAGCATGCGATTGTTCAGCTAAATGAAAATGATTTACACGACGGGCATACTTATTATATCATCTTAAAGGTTGTTTTGTCAATTTTAGATACAATAGCTTTGTCTAATAAGTATAGTAAAGCGTCTTCCCGTAATCGTATTCTATGATCTAAATAATAAAGAGTAATGTTAGAATCGCTATTACCCACGGACAGTCGTTGTCGGTGGTGAAAATGTATCGTAGTTGTGTTATTTTAATTGTGCAGTGCAAGTTTTCTTGATTTAGATCTCTCGATTGAAAATGGTAAAATAATTAGCAAAATCTATGACAAGAGAGATGATTTTAATTTTGACATTGTTAATTATCCCCACTTGGATGGGGATGTTCCCCGAGCAACTTCTTATGGGGTGTATCTGTCTCAACTTATTCGTTTTTCTAGAGCTTGTACTCGAGTTGAGGACTTTAATATTCGTAATCTTTGTATAACTAAAAAGTTACTCAATCAGGGTTACCGTTACCATAAACTTCGTAAAACCTTATTTTATTATCGTAACCCTGATCTTCTTTCCAAATATAAATGTAATTTAAGGACTCTTCTGCGACAAGGACTATCACAACCTGACTTCTATGGTGATGTGTTTTATAAACTTCGTAAGATTCTTGGTCATGATCACTTTCATACTATCTTTGTTAAACTTGTTAAAAAGTTTATCAAAAGAGGTTATGACCCTATCATTTTGCAACGTACTGCATGCTTGGTGGTGGACCCTTTTACAGTTCGCCACTATGCTTTCCTCTTTAATTGTACGATGACCGGACAGGCTGTGGACCCTATGATGACGCCTACCTAAAGCCCATTGGGACGGTGGCTTTTGATGTTTGTCCATGTTCTTTCTTGTGCCCTTAATGGTGTATTCTCTTACTGCTCTGGCTTCTGCCAAGTCACTGAGTACCTTCACTGTGGCTTTCTAGGCTATTGTTTTTTTGTATTATATTTACACGAGCATATTTGTGTTTTACTTATATTGCCTATTGATGCTGCCTTGTTGGTTAGAGTTTAGATCATGGCGGGGATTTCTTTATTTACACTGTCCTGTTTTAATGGGATGACAGTAGGGTAAGTGTGAGGTTTGGTGCACCCTAGAACCGGTTTAAACCCCCAGTGGCCTACTTTGCCACTGACCGTTCCAAGGCGGTAGCCCTATTGTCAACCCTTTTGTGTTTGTGATGTCGTTTGCATTTTTTATTACTTTTGCCTTTTCGTTTGTCTGTTTGCGTGTTTGTTTTTGTGTTTTGTGGTTGACTGTCGTCCTTGAATGCTGCTTTCCCTGTCCAATATTTTTATCCTTCTTTCTCTGTTTCTTTTTTTATTTCCAAACGTGTCATTGACGTATCGTAATAACTGTCTTTGTTTATTTCCCATGAATATTATATGTAATAATAATATGTGTATTTGTCTATGAAGGCTGTAAACAGAGCCGGACTGGATTCCAAGCTGTCATCAGTAAAATTCAAAATTGACAAAACTGCTCCTACCGGGGGACACGTCATGGATGGCAACTGGCAGAATCAGGTAAACAGTATGCTTTTTTACGCTGATCATAATTCTTTTATTTTATTGTAAATATCGTTGAGTTGCTATATCTTGCATATATGTTCGTTTTTACTGTTTTTCTTTGTAAAGAGGACCTCAGCGAAGATTAGTAATTTTACTATCCTGACTGGGCTTCAGTTCAATTCACTTCAAGTATTTCTACAATTGCCTTCGTTTTGCTTATCATGTATATGTATACAAACATGTTTTTAGCAAGATGTCGACTATCAAACCGATCTAAGTCACATAAGCGGACACTGGAAAGGATTCACGGACGCTCACAGTGGGATTGAGTATTACAGAGCAGGCCTAGGTTCCAGACCTTTCTTTGATGACGAAAAATCAATGGTTGATGTTGGCCTTCGCACCGGTAAAATAATTATGATAAATATAAATATATCACTTCCAGTAGTTGTTATTGGTAAAGTGCAATTTTATACCGGCGCGGAGTTGGAAGACCAACAGAAATACAACATTACCTTAATATGAACAATATCATTGACTTAAGTAGACTTACAAGGGAGGTGTAGCACAAAATGCATTCCGACCAAATCTATAGATGAAACAAAATATTTCCAAAAACAAAATAAACACATCCTATCCAAAGGGACTTGTTTAAAATAACATAACATAAACAATCAGAGCACACAATTTACAAGTACGTGTAATATGTACAAAAAAACACAACATTTTGCTGGCAAAATTATTTCTGAAATGTCAACATTACCTCAATAGTTGTAGAAGTAGATGCACTTGTCGAAATGGTGTAGCATTCAACAACTGAAGCCACTCGCACATTCATTTATATATCATCAATTTCTTCGTAACATATTTTTTAAAAAGAGTAACATGTCACAAACACAAAAGAGTTAACAATACTGGCACCGCCATTGAAATGGGAGTGGCAAAAGATGACAAGTAGAGATATAGTTCAACATCCATTTATAATACTGGTAAAACATGTTTGTGATTCTTGATAAAATAATCTAAAATAAATATTTTGTTTAACAATACATCTAGCTGTGATATATGCATTAAAATATGAATTTATCTTTTTATTCATTATCGATTAATATCATTTCTGATCATACAGATATAATGTGGAATGCATCATTTATGCCTGGAAAGAAGTACTATATCACCGTTGATGCCTGTAACGGAGCAGGTATATGCAGCACCATGTCCTCTGACGGCATCGTAATAGACAACTCCCCACCGATACATGGATTAGTCAGGGTTGGCACTGAAAGCAATCATCAGACATATCAACCAAACAAGTACGTACAAGGAATTCGTGGCCAAGTGGTAGAGTATCGGACTCTTGATCGAGAGTTAATGGGTTCGATCCTCGCCTTGGCCATGCTATTTTTCCTTGAGCAAGACAATTAATCCACATTGCTTAGTACTGGTTCTACCCAGGAAGTCAATGAGAGTGATTAACATAAGCTATTGAAATAACTTGTTTCGCAATCGATGAGTAGGTTTCTTTAAACTCATTGAAATATATGTTTCTCATATGATTTCTAGTACAAACTGAAAGATTTTAATAATAAAATATTGTTTAATTAAGGAGGTACATAAACATGACTAGTTGTATATGCTATTTCTTCCTTTGATTGACAGCTCCTCTATCCGCATTCACTGGGTCGGATTTGAAGATCCTCACTCGGCTATTGACCGTTTTGAAGCATGTATTGGTTCAACACCCGAAAAATGTGACATTATCCCGTACTTTACATGTCTACTCCAATCTAATATCATCAAGACAGGACTAAATCTCACTTTCAACACAAACTATTACGCCACAGTTAACGCCTTTAACAAAGTCGGCGTGAACGCTTCCCAATCGTCAGATACATTCAGAGTGGACACTACGCCTCCTGTGGTTATAACAAAACCAACATTTCTTTTAGACCACACTGGTATGTCCCGAAGAGCTGCTCAATGGGACAAATCTATACTGCGCATGTTTTGGAAGTTCCAAGACAATGACAGTCCAATAGTGCGGCACGTGGTTACTCTGCTTACTCATCATGAGGGGCATACGCCGATAGAACATGTAGAACTAGGATATGGTGACAATGTTACGATAAATCTAGATGGACATAACTGGCTGCATGGTGGAGATGCGTACATTGTCGTTGTTACGTGCTGCAACGCAGCCGGATTATGTACTTCGGAGAAAAGCACGGAGCTCGTAATTGATTCAACACCACCACATTTAGGTGGATTCAAACCACCGATGGAATGGGCAAACTTGAATGATTCCTCTGGGAGCTTGAAGTCGACAGTAACAGTAAGATGGTACGGCTTTAATGACGCAGAATCGGGAATAGAACTGTTTTATTTTACTGCCAGTAGATCGTATAGTGGGGGAGAATTAACAGATGGAATAGTTACAATTCAAAAGATTACCGGTACTTTAGATGAACATGAAACTACTGTCATGCTAAGCGAGCCAATACATCCAGATAACAAACTGATATTTACATTGTGGGCTAGAAACGCCGCTGGTTTTGGACAGTTCAGCTTCAAGAATATCTGTTAATGCATTTGCAACATCATCAATAAAGCATGACTTGTCAAAGGTAAAAGGCATACTTGAAATCGAGAAACATTCTTGTGATCCACATTTTTGTACTGGAGAATGTACCTGTGCAGTTCTTGGAAAACTATGTGAAACGGACTCGTCGATTATAGAATGTCACGTTTTCAACGAATCTGAGGCGGAGACAGCTAATTTTCCAACGGTTATGGTCCATGGAGGTTTACCTGAAAGTCCTCTCGCTATAACCGCGTCGTCAGCATGTCTCTCCGGTCATTGGTGGGTACTGAACCAAGAGTCGAATGCATCGATTTCTCGTTACCAATGGAGTATGGGTATATTAAACCAACCAGTCGGCGAGGGTATTTTCGACCTAAGTTCTGAATCATCCTGGTCTGATATTGGATTAAACACCGAAGTTGTGCATTGTTTATCTTTAAACCGCAGCCTGAAACACAATCAGTATTATGTTGTCTACGTGCAAGCGTGGTATAGACCCGCCCTATCTGCAGTTTTCAGTTCCCAGCCAATAAAGATTGACCAAACGCCGCCGGTGGTAAAGCGTGGACGATTTATAAAGGATTCAGATACTTCCTGCTCTAAGGACTTGGACATGATTGATTGGATGGATACAATCACGGCATGCTGGGACGGTGTTTTTAGTGAGCTGCAAGGGGAGATAATCCACTATTCTGTCGCACTGGGTACATCACTTGCAGGTATGTCGGTTTGTGTTTTTCATTGTGTTGAATCAATATATAACAGTATCGTTACTTAAAACTAAAAGCAAATACACAATTGCTTCCTATTATAGTCTACCCGTTTTCATAACTGCTTAATGACGATGAACAACACAGATTTTAGAAATGTATTCAAAATGTTTGTATAAATATTTCTAAAACATGTTTAAATCAGTGATACTTTTAAACTTTTCTGGTTTTATTAAAGTTAATTAAAAAATAAAATTTAAATCAACAATGATTTGTATTATTAATCTTATTACAGCCGATGATGTATATGCAACTACAAATGTAGGACTGGACACAAACATTACCGTATCCAGTATTACTCTAACTCATGGCACCCGCTACTACTTTACTGTATCTGCCTACAACAGTGTCGGTCTGCACAAATCCCACAGCTCTGACGGGTTTGTCATCGATATGGATGTCCCAGTAGCCGGAGTGGTGTTCAACACTGACCGACATCGAGACGCCTCTTTCCAGTCTACTAATACTTCAATGAGCTTCTCTTGACATGGATTCGTTGATCATTTTTCTGGCATAAAGTCATATCACGTAGCAATTGTAGAAGATGGCGAAATTAATGCGACTGTCTATACTAATGTTGGGCTTCTTTCTCGGTTTAGTTTTAACGACTTGTCCCTCGAACAGAATCAAACCTACTACGGTGTTGTTAAAGCATATGACAATGCTGGTCACGTGAGTTCAGTTGCAAGATCACGTGGGAAAACCGTCGATATATCTCCTCCAAAAGGATTCAAATGTAAGGAATATCGCGAAACTGAAATCCGAAC